>SNQJ01S0155292.1:21016-35682 GCA_010110895.2 Picea sitchensis
TCCCTGTTTCAGTGAATGAGAAAAAAAAATGTTGGGATTCCTTATCTTTGTTTTTTAACCAGCACAACCCTGAGAATATAGTAGTGGCGGGGGACCTAAATGTCACACTATCGCTGGCTGAGAAGAAAGGGGGATCTATTGTCCGAGATCCTGCTAGGGAATGGGTGGAAGACTTGATATCGGATTGGGAGTTGGAAGATATCTCACCTTCCAACGGAAAATTTACTTGGTCCAATAAAAGATTAGGACCAGGCCATATAGCTGCCAGACTAGACAGGTTCCTTGTTCATTCCTCTTTTCTTACCCTTGGTCTTATGGCGACCTCCAAGGTTCTCCCTCATTACACCTCAAATCACAAACCTATCTCTCTATCCCTTACTCCTGGCTCTGCGCTAGGCCCTATCCCATTTAGATTCTGCCCAATTTGGACAAGGCAAGAAGACTTCCTAAACATTGTTCAATTTACCTGGAATTTTCCCATAACTGGGTCTCCCTTCTTCGTCTGGGAAGAGAAACTCAGAAACCTCAAAGTAAATTTAAAAATGTGGGCAAAAAAACTTGGCTCTCCCATGGATGAAAGGAAAAGAATTCAGGAAACTCTGGAAAGGCATCAGGTGGTCATGGAAGAAGCTCAAGTGACCCAGGAGCTTCTCAACCAGGAATTCGAAATCCAAAGAAATTACCATAAAAGCTGTAGGGAAGAAGAAATTTATTGGAGAATCAAATCGAGAGCACTTTGGCTTCAAGAGGGAGACAAGAACACGGCTTTCTTCCATAAGCAAGCTCAGGCAAGGACTAACTACAACCACATCAGTGAAATCCAATGGCAAGACCAAGTCTACACAGACTCCCAATGCATTAAAGAGGCGACTCATTCTTATTTTAAAAATCTTTATTCAGCCCCAGACCAAGAGGACTTGGAGATGAACTCCTATCCGTTCTCAGAAATCCCAGCCCTGGTCACAGAAGAGGACAATAGGATCCTGAACAGACCTGTCAACATTAATGAAATCAAGAAAGCAATGTTTAATATGAATCCAGACAAAGCGCCTGGCCCGGACGGATTCACAGCTTGCTTCTATACTCACTGCTGGGACATCATAAAAAAGGATTTAAGCAGAATGGTCATGAAAGCACAGATCTGTAACAAACTGGGGGGCAGTACAAACTCGTCCTTCCTAGCCCTCATTCCAAAAGAACTTTTGACAGATTCAGACCGATATCCCTTTGTAACACCGACTACAAAATTATCACCAAAATAATGGCAAACAGGCTCAAAAAAATTCTGCCAAAAATGATTCCGGAAAACCAAGGAGGGTTCGTGAAAGGGAGACAAATTATAGATAACATTATTCTAGTTCAAGAAGCCATACACACAAGTTGCAAGAAAAAAGAGAAGGGCATGGTAGTCAAGTTGGACTTAGCTAACGCTTTTGACAGGGTTAGACATGATTTTCTGTTTGCAGTCATGAGGAAGCTCAGGTTCAATCAGAAGTTCATTGGGTGGGTCAAGGCCTGCATCACAGCTCCATGGATCGCTCCCTTGATAAATGGACGCCCTGCCAAATTTTTCCAGGCTTCTCGAGGACTGAGGCAAGGGTGTCCGCTCTCCCCCTTTCTCTACGTCTTACAAGCCTCGGTACTAAGTTTTCAATTGCAGAGCTGTCTTCAAAGCAGAAGTCTTCCAGGCATAAGAGTAGTCCCCACAGTCAAGGAGGTCAGCCATGCTCAGTTTGCTGATGACACCCTCTTATTGGGGGACGTCAACCTCAAAACAACAAGGAATTTCAAAACAGAACTTGATCTCTACAAAGCCTGCTCTGGCAGTGAAATAAATTACCATAAAAGCAAGATATTTGGATGGAACTGCAATCCTAGAGAAATGCTGCAAATAAGTCGGGCTCTTGAGATGGAAGGAATAACAATTTGGGACAATTTTACCTACTTGGGGATTCCAATCTTCAAAGTCCATTCCAAAGTAGCGCACTGGATGCCCATGGTGGATAAACTTAAAAACAAGATTCAAGTGTGGGGAGCAAATTGGCTCAACAAAGCAGGTAAAGTGGTGTTGATGAATTCAGTCATTACAAGCCTTCCAATTTATCAGTGTTCTGTTCTCCTTGCTCCTAAATCTATTACAAATAAAATCGATGAGCTGCTCCGAAGATTTATGTGGGAAGGAGGCAAGAACTGTGAAAGGAAACTCCACTTAGTCAATTGGGATAAGGTCAAGAGGTCAAAATTGGAAGGTGGTCTCAGCATAAGAAATGTGGTTGACCACAATCTTGCCATGGGAGGTAAACTGTTATGGAAAATGATTACTGGGAAAAGAACCTGGAGCAAGCAAATCCTTAGGAAAAAATATTTCACAGGGGATAGGGACCGTTGCCTGGAGAGTCCTGCAAAAGTTCAGAATGGTTCATCGATCTTTAACTTGTGTCAAAGAGCCATGCCTCTTCTCAAGACAAAACTCACTTGGATTCCGGGGAATGGATCAAAGATTCGGATCTGGGAGGACTCTATTCTCGGAGAACAACCCCTTGATGAGCTAAGAGAAACAAGGAATATCAAGAACTGGCTGTTGACCAACAATTGCAGAACACTTTGGGACATTTCCCGGTGGAAGAATGATGCCAAGCAATCCTGGGAAGGCTGGAATTTAGGGAGTTATCCGGAAGAGATCAAAGAGGAAGCAAAAATTCTATTGGATTTCCTCCAAGGGAAGTCTCCAATAAGTACCAGAACTAAAGACAAGCGAGGATGGGGTTCAGACTCTGGGGTGTACACAACAACAGTTGGTTACAAGGCTGTCTCAGGCATACCGTGGGTTCCTTCTAATCCAGGACCGTGGAAGGCTCTCTAGAACTTCCTTTCAATTCCTAAAATTGATCTCTTTGTTTGGACTCTCATTCACAACAACATCTTAACCTTTGATAACCTTAAAAGGAAGGGCTGGGAAGGGCCTTCTCGCTGCCCCCTGTGCTCACAGGCAGAAGAAACCACTGCTCATCTTCTCTTCACCTGTGTTTTCTCCAAAGAAGTCTGGGGGCTTCTTGTGGGTTCGGTCGCCTCCAACCTTCCATCCTCGGGCTCAGAACTTTTTAGTTGCTGGCTGACCCTGTCCCCGTTTGATCTGACTAAAAAACATCTCCTCAAAACTGTTTGGATGTGGATCCCTAAATTTCTTTGCTGGAAGATCTGGTTGGAGAGGAATAACAGGATTTTTAAAGAAGAAAGAAGATTACCAACTCAGGTGGCTATCAAAGCCAGGACCATGCTTTCAAAAGCCATAAATGTGAAGACTTCTATTCAGAACTCGACCGCTTTGTCTGATGAAGAAGGGAATTGGCTCAAGAACTTCAGGCAAATTCAACCAGACGCCAATCAAATCACCTCTCCACAAAAGAGGAACTGGGAGATTCAGATGGTGGAACAAGATTTCCTGAAATGGATATCGTCGCTAGACGAGTGGTGTCTTTTCTTCGATGGGGCCTCTAAAGGTAACCCTGGCCAGGCAGGAGGCGGAGGTATAATTCTTGAAACCACTGGCTCAACTAACTTGTCCTACGCTTGGGGGTTAGGCTTTGCTTCCAACAATCAAGCTGAATTCCTAGCTCTCTGGCAAGGGCTCAAGCAGGTGGTAAAGCTGGGCATCAAGAAAGTAATGATCATTGGTGACTCTAAACAGGTGGTGGATGTGTTGAATCTCAAAAAAGTTCCAAAGGATATGAGATTGGCTCAACTGTACAAAAAGATACTCCTTCTTCTGACGCAGCTCAACGATTACAGAATTTATCATGTGCTGAGATCGCTGAACGGACAGGTGGATAAATAAGCAAATCAATGTACTCTTCTAAGTAAAGGCCACCTGAAGATCAATGGGGAAACATCTAATCACCCGATTCCCTAATCGATTAGCCAACCGTGACTTGTCTATTCACCTGGGCAATCCGTCAGACCGGAAGCACTTCAGACTCAATCTTCTCCTGTGGGACGGATGAGATCTCGGTACAGAGATTCGGAGTCACACTCGATCCGTGGGGTTCACGAGTTGGGACAGGAGGGTTCATTTTTAAAAAGGAATCCTTTAGTGACAACCCCCAACAGGCAGTCAGACGCGCGAATTGCAGAGCATAAGGAAGCAACAAGCAACCCAGAACCAGAAGGCATGGAGTCGGGTCCCAAGACACCTCTCACAACGAAGGAGAGAATAGAACTGATCAGGGAAGAGTTGGAAAGTATCCGAGCGTCCACAAATCAGAGAAAATGGGAGACGCTCAACTTTGAAATGCAGGATCTAAAGGACGATCTCTCAGAGGAAATACATTCAGGACTGAAGGATGCGGCCAACCTCATGGGAGACCTGGGGAAGTGCCTCTGTAGCCTAGAGCAGAAAGTTGAGGAGCTAACTAAAGATTTTAGCAAGATTTCTGAGGCTTCAGCAGAAGCAACCACCAACTCAAGTAAAGGAGGCGTTCGTTAATGGATTGGCTGATCGCTCTCAGCTCTAGCGAGGAGCTCCAGCAGAAGACCTTGTTTCGTTAATTAGCAGTCTTTCATTTTAGCTGTTTTGGTTCCACCGATTTAGAACTCTGGTTTGTATGTAATGCAAGTTCTCTTGCTGGAAGATGAATCAAAGAGCAGTAGCTCTGATTTTGCAATGTAAGGGTTAGGCAACCCTCTCTGCCATATTTTAAATAAAGCTCCATAACCGTTTCTGTTAAAAAAAAAAAGGTTATGAAATGCATGGAACTTTGATCCATGCGAAACTCAAGCTACCCCTGAAAATCTGACCGGATTCAGGTCCATTTTTTTGCCTGAAAAGAGGGAAGATTGCTCCCTAGTTAACTTACTCCCATGGATTTTAGCGAGCAGCTGCTCTAGCCATGTCTCAACCTCAGGGTCGGTCGCTCCTGGGGAGCTTCTTTGGTGCACATCATACCTATCTTTGCCAACCAAACAACAATTCCATATCCCTTGATCGCATTCCTCATTTCATTTAAATCATGTGATTCTTGTTCAACTTTAACTTCATCTTCTTCTTCCTTTCTAATCTCCTCCGCCAAATCCCCGTCAATCACCTCCATCAATCTATCGAGAAATGCATCGCCTACCCAACTCTGCAATGTCGAACCTGAATGCCTTTCTTGGGAGGACAGTGGATCTGTGGGCCTCTTTCTCGTTATCGTTTCCAACACCAAGATGCCGAAGCTGTATACGTCCCCTTTCAGAGACAGGCGCCCCCCTATACCATATTCTCTAATCAATATATGTAAAACCCTTATCAGTGAGTCATATATTTATTCTATAAACAATATAGGTCAATCTATCAAGTATATCAGCATTTACCTGGTGCAGTGTAACCGATAGATACTATAACAAGACTTGAGGTGTCGGTTAAGGCTGCTGTTGAATTGTCATACCTTGCTGCAGAGGTCATCAGACATGAGATACCAAAATCTCCAACATGGGTCGTCATCGTCTCATCCAATAAAACGTTGGAAGGTTTCAGATCGCCATGAACAATGGCCGGAGAGCAGTGATGGTGAAGATATGCCATTCCATGGGCCACGTCCTTGAGAATGCTCAACCGTCTTTTGAAACCCAAGTTGGATCTATTTTCACTGCAATGCAAATGTTTATCAAAGCTTCCCTGCGACATGAACTCCATAACCAAAGATTTGATCTGGAAACTTGAGCATACGCCCATTAATCTTACCAGATTCCGATGTCTGACTCTCCCCAACGTCTTGCACTCTTTTAGAAGTCTCTTGGATGCACCTCCTGATGTGGCGGAGTGTATAACTTTGACAGCAACGATTGTGCTATCGTCTAATACGCCCTTATACACGGAACCATGGCCGCCACGTCCCAGTAGCTTATCTGGGCTGAAGCCATTAGTTGCTCTTTTAACCTCTTTCTCCCTTACAATCTTCGTCTCCCGCAGCATCGGGAAGGGGGGCTCTGTAATAGCTTCCGACTTTCTTCTCCGAAAACATATCAAAACAGTTATGAAGACGATTAGACAAGATACAGATAGCAAACCTGAGCCAACAGAAGTTGCCAGGATAATTATCCTTCTCTTGGAATCATGATGGTGCACTGTTGTCAATTTACAGGGGGCCAACTCTATCCACCTTCCACACAATGCAGCGTTCCCTAAGAATGATGAAAAATTCAGTTTTCTGAAAGCTCCAGAGGATGGTATTTCTCCAGTGAAGTTATTGTATGACAAGTTTAAGTGCCCAAGCTTCCCTAATTTCTCTATAGACCGAGGCAGGGGACCTGAAAGCTTATTGAAAGATAAATCCATATCTTGAAGGTCTGCAAGTTGACCGATGGATGTCGGAATCGTGCCTTCCAATGAATTGTAAGAAAGATTAAGGTAGTCAAGTCCAGCACAATTCAGTAATTGGCCAGGTATGCTCCCCGAAAACTTATTGGCCGAGAGATCAATTGCTTGAACCATTTGCATCCCTCCCAGTTCGGCAGGCAGCCTTCCTGTGAGTACATTATGTGAGACATTGATGTAGAACTGTAGGTTGTGAAGGCTAGCCACTTGCTGTTAGCTGGTTGTAACTGAGATCCACAAGCTCGAGACTGGAACATTCCCCGATACTGTCTGGTATATTACCACTGAATTTGTTATAGCTGAGATCTAATCTTCTTAGCTGCTGCAAACTTGCAAAAACCTGATGAATTTCTCCAGAAAACGCGTTTCCGGAAAGGTCCAGTTCATACAGAGCTGTCAGTTGACTGAATTGATATGRAATAGTACCTTCCAAGTTGTTACTGGCGAGTACAAGTGAGTGAAGAGTAGACAGCCTTTCTAGTGYAGAAKGAAGACCACCAGTTAKGYAATTGCCCGCTAGACTCAACAGGAACAATCTAGTGAGGTTGCTSATCTCCTGGGGTATCCTACTAGTGAAACGATTCCCAGACAAATCAAGAAAGACCAGCTTTTGATGAAGCTGGCCTATGCTCTCGGGCATGTCCCCGCTAAGCTCATTTCCAGAAAGATTGAGGAATTCGAGGTTGGTGCAATTAGAAAATGCTTCGATATCGGAATGGATTCGGCACTAACCAGGTGATTCATATAAAGCCTAAGTGCCTGTAGACGTTGCAGCTTGCCAAATTCCAGAGGTATTCCTCCCGTTAAGAAATTCTTAGAGAGTTGGAGCCTTAAAAGTTGAGAGCAATTTCCTAGAGATTTCGGAATAGTACCGTTCAGTTCGTTTTTCCACAGTCGTAGGACCTCTAAATTGTAGAGCTTGGTTCCCATCTCCTATGGGATTTCACCAGCGAGCCTGTTGTCATAAAAGTTCAAGAAGTGTAACTCCGAGCAATTTAGTAGTGGAGGTGGGATTCCTCCACTCAGCTGGTTTGCTTCAAGATTCAGGAATTGAATTCTAGCGAGCAACCCAAGCTGAGAAGGGATAGTGCCAGTAAGGAAATTATTTCCGAGACTCAGATTCTCCAGTGCAGAACAATTTCCCAAGGATTCGGGCACTTTACCTGTTAATCTGTTTGCATCCAAGGAAAGACTTCCCAGTTTTTACAATTGGCCGAGATCACTTGGTATACTCCCTGTCAAACTATTGAAGGACAGATTAAACAGCGTGAGAGCCGTGCAACCTTTCAAAGCCTTTGGAATGGACGATATCAAGTTATTCTTATTCAGAAACAGAAGTTTTAAGCGACGCAGCCTGCCCAATTCATTTGGGATTGCGCCAGACAAACTGTTATAAGTGAGATTCAACATGCCAAGAAACGACATATTACCCAAGTGTGGAAGAATAGTTCCTTGCAGGCTCCTGTTGTATAGATTAAGGCCAACTACGCGTAGTTTATTTGGATGGCAGCTGACACCAGTCCAATTGCAGACATGATTGGCAACATCCCAGTTAGCTAAGGCCTGGAAATGATCATAAGTGACGGAGCTTTTGAATGCTTCTAGCGCTTCAATGTCCACCTCTGCTCGCTGCCTCTTCCGACTATTTTGATGATTTCTAATCGCATGGCTGTTTGCGGAAACAAAGAAGATTATTATCACAATGGTCATGAGGATCGACTCTTTTGATGCTGCCATCTCCCCTCGAGATGGATTACTGCGTCCAATGGTCATGAGGATCGACTCTTTTGATGCTGCCATCTCCTCTCGAGATCGATTACTGAGTCCAAGGTCACACATTCGATATATGATATTTGCAGATTTAGAAGGAAGGAAAGCTTGGGGCCTTACCTTAGGGTCAAACAACTTACTACCGTCCCTGAGCAAGATACCAATAGCCTATTCAAATTTCAACAAGCCTTTAAGGTTGTGGGTGCGGCGTAGTGGTAAGGTCGGTCATGTAACCACGGTCAGGTCTCGGGCTCGAACCAGAACATGGTCGCTGTTCGTTGTTTGATTAACCGTTCCGAGCCAAGCTCACCACCTTTTCGAGCACCTGAGTGGGCCCAATGGTTAAGAACATGTGTTTTCTCTGGGGAGGTCACAAGTTCAAAACCGGCGGGGGTAGGGATGCTCATATTGGCCCGTTGTGACAAGGCTAGAAGGGTAGACGACCCCTGGGGACGTCTCGGCCCCTGCAGAGTCACAAGTTATTGATATATCTGGCTTGCGGGCTGTTGGATATACTCTTGGGAGGTTGCTGTTCCCATGGTTAAAAAAAAAAAATTTCAACCAACCTTTGGAGTCCGCATCCTTAAAAGGCCGCCTCGCCTCCTTACAAGTCCAAATTTTTCAACGGATATGCATGGATCCATTCCATGGCACATGGCATGACAGTTGGATGGCTAACTATGCCATGCATTACAGCTTATTGTCATGTGTCACGGTCGTTTAGGCGAGTGGAGTCCGTAGCGGGCCGGAGCTCTGACAGGATCGGTGACGGGAGTCCGGACACGGAAACGGCTGCCGGCAAAGGTTCAAAACGTTTGGGTTTTAGCTTACGCCGGTGGCATTCTCGGTAAAACCACTCGTGGATGGATATTCATATAATGCGGAGGCTAAATTCATCCACGTGGCACTTGCATTATGGATCCTTCACACCCACACTCGAACCACACAATTTGCCAATTTCGTATGAATATCCTGCATTCTTTGCCAACCCGCTTGTCTGTTCCACCACAATACCGATACCAATGCAGAACAGATTGTACACACAGAGCCTCTGCAGTATACACTCATAATCATTCCGCATACCTCACAATCATCCCCCTCTCAGCCAAATGCAGGTTCTCACCGCAGTATAATCTAAACAATAATGGAGTTTACATCGACTTCAGTTCACAGGGTCCATAGAATGGCCTCGGTCACATCCATTCTCTGCTCTCCGGCATCTGCCCGGAGTTCGAATACCACCAGGTAACTTCCAAACATTAATTTGCCCCCCCCTCGCCCCAATTGATATTACTTAAAACCATATATTGAAGAATCGAATCCATTGTTCAGGAAAATGCTTTTGAATTCAAAATCGTCAGCGTGGGCAGGATCCCACTGCCACAGCAGAGTGGTTTTGGAAAACCCATACTGGTATAGGGTTTTGAACGGTGACCGTATAAGGCTTAAAAGGATCGCAGCTTTTGCCTCGCTGGCGGCTCCTCAGGAAGCTGCCCCTAAGATTCAGGCAGGCGATGACTTCAAGCCGATTGTTCTGCCTACTAACGAGACCTCTAAGACGCTTCTTTGCATTCGCCACACGGTATGTTAATCTACTGTTCTTTAATACATCAGCTTTACTAGAACCCGCGAAGCTTCAAAATCTATTATAAAAGTTTTTTTCTCAAATTATTTCTGTTATCGTTGAATGTAATAAATAATTTAGTCCTTGCAAAATGGGGTTCTGAAAAACTACCATGTCTGTTGACGACCTCCAGCAATACCTAGGATTAATTCACCCAATATTACAGGAGAACACTTAAATTTATCGACCCAAGAACGTAACACTTTTATAAAACACCTGCACTGTATAAGCAATTGCAGGAATTCGCTAGGCCGTGAATGCTAATGAGTTTGGGGAATGTTGAGTTAATGACTTAAGAGTGCAACTAGTCTATGTAGTAAGAGAACAAAGGAAATCTTGCAGAAAGGAAGGCCTAGCAGCACACTTGCAGCGTACCCCTTTGGTTAGCTATACCAATCATGCAAGAGTTAATAAAAAAAATCAACAACTAATCTATTGACTAGTTCCTCGACCTGACTCTGTTAAGGGCAGCCTAACAGTTCTGCACCTTGTGACTTCTTGAGTCTCACCGGATCAACTCAATCTTGCAGCAGTATCTAACTAAGTTAGACAACCAAAATGAAATAAATTGCAAGAATACAATCTAATTAATTACACAATAGTAAGTAAATTGCAGAAGGAAATTCATAACCACAAATTATTTCAGAAAGGTAAATAACAATATGTTGATGTTCATAGCATCGGACATGTACTTCCACATTGGCTTGTGTCTAGCACGTGGAAGTCGTCTAATGCCTCTCAGGACTTAGTGAATTCACCTTAGTTAAGTGAATAATTAAAGTGAATGACCTTTTAGAATTAATGGAGATTAATTAAGTTAAATGCCTAAGTTTTTGACATTAGTAACTTAAGTGACTTAAATTAAGTCGTAGCTATTGGATCTAGAAGTGAAGGTGAGAGTAGATTTCATCCTTTGATCACTTTGGAGATCTAGGGTTTTGGTTAGTGATTGATTTGGTCAAATATCAAGATTATAAAAGACAACCTAAGTGAGAGGAGGAGACACAGTGATGGTACACAAAGAGTGAGTAAACATTCAGATGTATAGGGGCAAGGGCTGAGGAAAGGGTGCAAAGGGACAACAAGGGATATAGCRGCCAACCAACAAGATTGAAAGACTGATCTTGAGGTTTGTAGGGCTTGGCTATTTGCTGATTTGTATTTTCTCTGAAGGGCCATTATCCYAGGAYGGGAGCCTTGATTTTATAGCAATAAAATCATYASAGATTTGGTTTTCCTGCAARRGTTTTTCTAGGGGTATTTGCCTAAGATCACGTGTGCAAATGTGTTTGGTTTCTGTTTAATGCTTCTGCTGAATTTATCGTTAATAACCTAGCTGTACTATTATTCATTAAATGTATTTTGCTTGGAATAAATAGTTGGGTGTTAGGTTTAGAAAATTAACACGGTATTAGAGCTAAGACTTTGAGGAAGCTAGATTTGCACTGGAGGGATTTTCTACAACGATTT
This sequence comes from Picea sitchensis, assembly GCA_010110895.2. Taxonomy (NCBI): domain Eukaryota; kingdom Viridiplantae; phylum Streptophyta; class Pinopsida; order Pinales; family Pinaceae; genus Picea; species Picea sitchensis. The sequence continues at coordinate 32,233 of SNQJ01S0155292.1, forward strand.
TTTTAAAATTTTGCAGGGTTGCATGGTAAATTTGAAAGAAAAAAAATAAAAAATAAAAAATAAAAGGGCAGCCGTACGGGCTATATGTACGATCGTCGTACAACAACTGTTGTACAACGTACGGCCGTAGGTTGCAGATTAGAGCTCGCATGGGTGACTGTAGCCGCTAGGAGATTTGCATGGGTTGCAAAGGTAGCAGTCGGTGGTGGTGATTGGTGGAGAGGGTAGTCGCCAACCAGATGTGGAGCTGAGGGGATAGCGTGCAATCGCTGACCAAGGGAGACGACATGAAGCTGGGTGTTGTAAAGTGACAGTGTTGCAATAGACGTGGGCATGCTGAGTGGAGTCTGCAGGGAGCCGACGACTGGGCAGAGAGTGCGGGTAGGAAGTCACCAAGCAGACGATCCGTGTGGGAGTTGGAGTAGCCGACTATGTGGATCGAGAATTGCGGTTGGAAGAGACTGCCAATTATAGAGCACGGGTTGCTGAGATAAGGAGCCGACAACCGTGGTCACAGGTGACTGCAGGGATTGCATGTGAAGCTGCCGGAATAAGGGGCCAGCGGTTGAGTGGGTAAAGGTGACGGCTGCTAAAGGATTGGTGCGTTGGGAGGATCCGTAGTCGTGGAGAAGGGCGTAGGTGCTAGAATAAGAGGGCTCGGGCGCAGGTGCAGGAGGAACGACAACCACTGTGATTAGACGTCGATAGAGGGAGTCGGTGGCACAGTCACCAAACAACGTCGCCATAGTAGGCCACGCGTAGCCAGCTGCCAGGTGGAGCAAGGGGTAGGCAACAGGGCCATTGACAAGGACAGGGCAGTCGTTGGGCAACGGGTAGAGCCGCCGGGCAACCCAGAAAATTGCCAGGCAACGCCCATAAAGGTTCGGGCAGCTACAAAAGTCATCGGGAAACGAGCAAAAAACTCGGGCAACTTCGGGTAGGGGTTTGGGCAGCAGACAAAGGTCCTGGAAACAAGCAGAGAAACCCTAGGCAGAAGTCCGGGCAGTAGGTAGAGAAACCCCAGGCAGAGGTCCGGGCAACTAGCTAAGGAGGCAGATGGCAATGGCCAGCCTCAAGTTTGCTTGAGTCATCACATCGCTTTGGAGCAAAGGACTTTTGTTCAAGTGCTTGGGTCACGAAGGATTGTGACTCAAGGGGATCTCAAATGGGTGAAGAAGGACTTTCATCCAGAGATCAGGGGGTGACAGTTCTATCGATGAGAGTGGCAGAGAACAAGGGGCAGGTAGCATCGAAGGTTGAGATGCTCAGAGGGAGTCAGCCTTCAGGTTTAGGGGGGAAGGAGTAGCCTTCCAAGTCTGCTAAGGAGGAGTCATGGTACGAGATGACCATGCAGGATGCTCAAAAGTAGGAGGCTTCTAGGAGCAAAGGCAACAAGTCTTCAAAGACGGGTCCGAGTGAGATGGCAGGGCTAACTTTCGTTTCAGAGGGAGCAACCAATTAGATGGATTGGAGAGCAACCATGGTAGCTGATTTGATAGCGAAGACAGAGCCACTTTCAGGTGGTGGAAGTACCTTCCTCGCTAAGAGGGAGTGTTGATGTTTGTAGCATCAGACAGGTACTTCCACGTTGGCTTGTGTCTAGCACGTGGAAGTTGTTTAATGTCTCTCAGGACTTGGGGAATTCACCTTAGTTAAGTGAATAATTAAAGTGAATGACCTTTTAAAATTAATGGAGATTAATTAAGTTAAATGCCTAAGTTTTTGGAATTAGTAACTTAAGTGACTTAAATTAAGTCCTAGCCACTGAATCTAAAAGTGAAGGTGAGATTAGATCTCAGTCTTTGATCACTTTGGAGATCTAGGGTTTTGGTTAGTGATTGATTTGGTCAAATCTCAAGATTATAAAAGGCAACCCAAGTGAGAGGAGGAGACACAATGATGGTACACAAAGAGTGACTAAACATTCAGGTGTACAGGGGTAGGGGCCGAGGAAAGGGTGCAAAGGGACAGCAAGGGATATGGCAGGCAACCAATAAGATCAAAGAACTGATCTTGAGGTTTGTAGGGCTTGACTATTTGCTGATTTGTATTTCCTCTGAAGGGCCATTATCCTAGGATGGGAGCCTTGATTATATAGCAATAAAATCATCACAGATCTGGTTTTCCCTCAAGGTTTTTTCTAGGGGTATCTACCCAAGATCACGTGTGCAAATGTGTTTGGTTTCTGTTTAATGCTTCTGCTGAATTAATCGTTAATAACCTAGCTGTACTATTATTCATTAAATGTGTTTTGCTCGGAATTAATGGTTGGGTGCTAGGTTCAGAAAATCAACACAGTATTCAGAACTTAGAGATACTAATATACAATTACATGTAAAGAAGGGAAGGCATCTAGTTGTGTGCTACAAGAGTGGGCCCTTGCTCTGCAGCTCACCAGATGATCTCCAAACTAGAACTAAGATAGAACTGGAAAATTCACAATAGGAAAACTGCTTAACCAAATTACCAAACCGTCCACAATATTTCATTAACCAAGTGAACCCTGAAGGTTCAAAAACTTATACATATATCGGAACTTTCTTTAGATTCCTGGGTAGTTACCTAGTTTTTAGGGAAAAGAACTAACTTCAAAACAACTAACTTATTTCTAACTATCTGGATGCTCTTTTCTGTTACTAGGGGAAATAGCTAACTTCAAAACAACTAACAGATTTCTGACTATTTGGATGCTTTTTCCTTGTAATAGAAAAGAGACTAAGTAGGAACGATGTGTCCCATGGAAAAGGCGACTTGGCTGGAAGTGCTTGATGTGCTGTAGGAGTTCCGTTACCCCATAAAGAGATTCATCCTGAAGTGGATGCTGAAAAATCGGATGGAACCTTGAGAAGAAAGCAGAAGGAGTCTGCAACACATTGAGCTAATGAACCCTACTTTTGTCTCAAATAGACTTCAATAACAATTGAAGTTCCACTTTACAGCATATTGTATCGATTTCATCAGCACACTAGCAGTGGACTTTTTGGTCACCATTAAATTTCCATAGCATACTTGACGGACTTGTCAGCACATTGTGAATGAGTTGTTTGACCACAAAGACTTCTCGTCATGTCCAAACCTATGCAGCAAGGGTAGATAGGTACCAGCTAAGAACTACAACAACAATATTAACACTGCAAAAACATATGAACTCGTGCATTTTACTCAAATTCAACAAAAACATTCATCAATACATGAAATTGTTGATACATGAAACCCAACTGATCCATTATAAAATTCCATAAAATCCATGATTGCCCTGGCTTGCTCTCTAAGCATAATTGCTTGAATTCTTTGCTTTGAGGCTTTCTGAAACTGTCCTTTAAGTAGCTAATTAAGGGTTTATGCCTGATTTTTGCTGTTCTGATAGTGCACTTTAGACAAACAATTTTGCAGTCAAAATATTTTACTAACAGTTTCAACAGTTCATAGGTTTCTTAATAATGATTTTTT
>SNQJ01S0155295.1:5325-25677 GCA_010110895.2 Picea sitchensis
CAAATTTTGGACCAAATCTTGATGGAGTGGTTCACAAAATTCCTCCTACCACCCATTTCCAAGGATGTCACTATGGCAGGGGAAACTACTGCGGAGTAGGCCACCATGCATGCCCAACACTTAGATTTGATCTATTCTCATTCATGCACTCTATGATATTATGTTGCATGCTCCTTGACCATTGACGAATCCGAGAAAACCAAACCAAGACCCTAGGATGATAGTGTGGTGAGTTATGTATCCCATGCTTCTATGAGATAGTTAGTTGACCAGACAGGTCACATGTCTATTTCATCATACCCATAAGATACTATGTCTATTGCTCAAATTTCCCCAGTCCCCACTCAACCCTTTGAGGTGAATTCACTACAATCCAAACAATTAAAGAATCCTCAACAACCTGGAGGGAAGAAGAGGAACAATAAGAAGAAAAAATCCAATACTGAGAAAGGGACCACTCCAACCCAAAACAACCAAGGGGGAGGAAGAAATAGATAAGAATAAGAGTCAGTTCCCTTGCATGATTTGAGGGGAGGACCATCCTACTCATTAATTTCCATGAAAGGATGAGGTGCTCCGTTTCTTAGCATAGAAAAAGGTGTCTCAACAACCTATTGTCTTAACTCATCCTTTTCCCCCTCAACCTCAACAAATGGTTCCAAGAAGTATTTCCCCTCCACAAGGGGGAATGGAAGGTACCCCTCACTACAAGGGCTATTCCTTAAATGCAACAATTTTCATGTGTGACCAAATAGTTTCTCTTTAAATTTGAGTGTGAACCTACAGCAATACCGAGCCTACTCCTACCATAGAGGTGTTTTCATCCTCTTCCCAGCCTAGTAGTCACGCTCTTCATATTGAGAAATCCATATTTGGACACATTTATTTACCCCCTGAATGGTGTTCTTCAGCACACAATTCATAATCCCAACACCCTGGCCACCCACAACTACAATATTGTGGGAGCATTGGCCCAGGCACCATGTTCCATGTTTTCTCTCGAAGTTATCCAAAGCTACCCTACGTCGCAGAAATATTTGTTGTCTACTATAAGAAGAGACTTGGATTCAAGCTCGATTACCTTTGATTCAAATTAGGTACAACATATACTTTCCCACCAAATCACTTTTCAGATAAAAATGAGAGTACTAGGGAAGAACATCCTTTTCACCGTGGTTGATGAAGGAGCCTTGACTTGTATCATGTCTATGTCATATTGGAAATCCATTGACTCTCCTAATCTCAATACATTTCCGACCATATTGAAAGATTTTGAGGGACACATGTTCTAGCCTCATAGAATTATCACTACATTGCCCATTGAGTTTGGTGGTAAGAATGTCTCCATTGTTGTAGAGGTATTTGACTCACCACTTGAGTATAATATACTACTCGGGAATACTTGGTTCTATGAGATAATTGTTTTCATCTCATTAGTAGTTAAAGTCTTATGTTTCCCTCACCAAGGGAAAATCATCACTATCGATCAATTAGCATTTTGTACCCCAAATCTTGGATCCAATGTGGGTTCTAACGTACCCTTTGTCAATGATTCCTAGAGTGTGTGTATGAGTGTTGGTGTGGGGATGTTCAAGGACTCCTCATTGATGGGAAATTTTCCTCTTCCTCCACCATCCTCTACCCCCTTCATTGCTCCAATCAATATGATTTCTTCAATTACTAGTGGTTCCCTCAGGTCACGAGGGCTTCACCTTGTTGACCAATATCTTATCACGTTCATTCATAAAAGGGATTTTTTAATTGTGAAAAATAAAGTCAATATATTGTAGGTATTGTGGGGGGTGTGGGGTCTCAAGGGGTTTTTATGTATTGGGGGGTATAAAAAGGGGTATATAGTTAAAATAAGGGTCTATTTTATTGGAAAGATGTATTGGGAGGGGGGTTCAATAAAAGGATTTTGGGAGGTATTTATCAATATCTAGTGAAATTAGGGGTATTCTTTAATATCTAGAAAACACAGGTAGCTATTTCATAGATTCATTGAGTGAAGACCCCGTGCCTCAGGTCTCCTAATCCTTGGGTGGTTCCTCATCTCGAGAACATTGAGTCTTATGGATCTATCATGCCACTTTTCATGGTTGATATTACCTCTATAGAAATTTCATCAGCATCAGCTGAAATTTTTCAGCCACTCCATCCTCATACGAAAAGTGATTTTCCTACTCTACCCGCACAGGTTGATGACTCTTTGCATTCACATGATTTCCTAGATACTGAGTTTCCTTCAAATAAGGCCATCCTAGATGTCATGGCTTCCATAAATAATCCTAAGGATGATATGACACATATATCATCTTCTCCTGATTTGGAACCAATGAGAGCTAGCATGATGAGTCTTGATCCAGGACTGAGGGTATTTGTCGGGGTATCGAATAAACCTCCTAGGATTAACCATTTTCTTCTTTGGTTTTCTTCTTTGGTTATCTATTTTGGAACTTGCCACTGATTTACTTACTTCCCCTTCCTTTGAATATTCATGTTTCATACCTTCTCCATGTCTTGATGGGCATCATCAAGGAGTTTCCATAGCTCATGGAAGCACTCATGATGAGTATCTTCGACTGCATAAATTTTCTACTATGTGGCATGGCCCCGGTATGACGAGCCATACGATGCCAACAATTCCCATGAGTTCATCGATTATGAAAATAATCCTTCGTGAGAGTCTTGCAACATGATCTACTTAACATGAATCATGATGTTGCGGTGTTCCTTGTACATAGGTGTGTGGTGTGAGTGTTTTTTTTGTTTTCATATATCATATCCAAATATTCCAAAAACATTTTTTTTTTTATACTTCACTATGCATTTTGACCCTAGAATCTATTTTACATGTGTTGACAAGATTATGGGGACTCTTTTACAAAGTTGGCGGCTTCCACTGAACTTGAGGTACGTGTTCTTGAACTGTCATACAAGGATAGGTTTTCCCATGTAATACCATGTTGCATTATTAATTTTCCATTTTATGTCACAATGCCTTAGGTTCGATCCCGTCAGGTTGTGACTTTAGCCACTCCATTTTGCATGTCGTAACTTTTACAATAGTTCCTACCCTCCATGGGTGACGTAATTAGCATATGATTTCTATTTGATGCCCATGCCACAATTTCCCATAGGCCTGGTAAGCCTCCTATATCCCCACCATGACTTGATGATGAGACTCATTCCCCTCTCTTCATCTATATTTTGGCCATATCCTGAGGGGGTTCCTGACTTGTTATGTTGCTTTACGGTCTCTTATGCATTTTTTTCTCACGTCATATACCATGTTGTTGCACTGTTGTTTGCTCGGATCCTGCTTACCATTATTGCATTAGCCTTTTGACCATCTACCTCTTGCATTATTTGGACTCTAATTTGCACCCATTTACCTATGGAAAGAACCACTTCTAAGAGTGGACCTCACTTTCTAGTACTAGTTTGCATTCATTTTTATTAAGTCAGTTCCATGCACTTGTAACATAGAAGCATGCTATTAAGCCACTTGATCTCTCCAAATGAGCTAACGTTTACCCATTTTTTGTGTTTGTTAAACCATGAAAAAGGCACTCGAGGAGCTCACTTTTAACTCTTTTTCATGCTTCTTAAAGCATGAAAAAGACACCTTTCGAGTAAAATTTTACCTCTTTTTCAAACTCATAAAAAGACACAAAAAAGACACCTCACACTTATATTTTTAACTCTTTTTTGGGCTCATTAAAAGTGAACAAAACAGACACTATTGAGAACACTTTTATCTCTCTTTTGTGCTCATTAAATCATGGAGACACTAAAAAACCAAAAAAAGAGTGGGTTTTTTTTACCATCGATCTATTTACGAAATGACAACGTCAATCGAGTATCTCTTGAACATGGACCCTGCTTGAGTTATCACCTTACAATTAGGTTATAGCTTGCCTAAAATTCATCCCAGTAATATGAGTCACAAATACTCCTCTAGTTGGTTTAACCTTGAGTCAGCCATCTATTGTTTTGTTTTCCTTCTATGTCATCCATCCCTATGTCAATTGTACTTGGTGATTCTATCTCTTCACATCATCTCTCGATGTATGTTTCATGTCGATTGATGGGGTATACATCAAGGCCCTCCTTCAACATATCTCTTCCTATCGACTTCAAAACCTTATCTAGGAGAGGGATCTAGAAACCAACTAATGCCTTGGAGATTACAGTCCTCAGTGGCATGCCTCCTCATGATTTCTAGTGGGTTTACATCATTGACTCTTGATTTATCGATTCATTCTATGAGTGTTCAACTTGAGATCCTCTATTCACACAAATTAGATTGTACTAGGTACCTTGGTGTCCATTTTCATCATTGGTGGGTCCCATCACATTTGTTAACGATATACATCAATGATTGATAATTAGATGGTTTATGCCATGATTGACATTAGCTCATATATTTACATGTTGTATATTCATACCATCGGGGTTTGGGACGAAGACCTTGGGTTTGGGGCCACATCATTACTTCACATCACCCCTCCCAAGTTCCGATGGAGTATATCATTTGCATATGATTACTTTGAAGACTTTGGGGGAACTATCCTTTGTGCATGTTATCTTCCTGATGTATATGCAGTGACATAGATCCAAATTGTATTTTCTCATGGATATGATCTCAGTGATGACATGGATCCACCATGTATTCTTTCGTGGCCATGGTCTTGCATTTCACTTCATGGATCCACAATGTATGGTGTTAGTAGCCATGCTTTATTTCCTATTCTAAGCATGGGTATACCTACCTCGAGGATGATCTACACATTTATTTATACTTAGTGTTTTATCATAGGTACTCTTTGACCTCTAGCCCTCTTTGTTTTCTCAATGTGCTACCTCACATTGGTGACATTTTATTGTAATGTGTTTTATCCATCCATTCCTTTCCCGACCTCAAATAATAGGGGTCATCTATTATAGCCTTAATTTCCACCCTATAATGTTAGGAGGAGCACAACAAAAGATGATTGTTGAGATGCACTCTTCTACTCATGATTTAGTCAATTTTGAAGGGTGTCACTAGTCATACATGGAAAATAGGAAACATGTCTTGGGTCAATAGTGTACCAAAAGTGACCATGTCACTGGAAATCAGTGCACAACAAGCGACCTCCCTTGTAACCTTCTATATTTGTGGACTTTTGAAGAGGTGAGAGAGGGATGAGTTTCTTCTTCGTGGCATGAGCCTTGGAACTCACAACATTTGAGTCTCCATTGGTCTCTAGAATATCTAGAAGCTCTCCCAAACCTCTTCCAAGAATATATGAAAGGAACGTTAGTCTTGAGCATGAAGGAGGTAGAATCATTCACAGAGTTATGTTTCCAAAATACAAATGTGCTCTTCCATTCCAAATTAGTTGTAGTCAGGTTTCCCAACTTGGTTGAAAATTTTAGGAGGAGCAAGGAGCAAGGGGAAAGGATGAGTGCATCTACACCTTGAGGTAATTGCATTGATGTATTTCTCTCATATTTATTAATATATCATTGGTTTTCCCTTATTAATGTTTTTATTTAATTCACAAATGTTTATATCTAATTTGTTTTCACATAGATCAAGTTAGATCCAATATAGATCTAGATGAATTTGTGTTTTCCTAATGCTAGAGATAATTTGTAGATTGGTATTGTTTGTGTCTTGTTTGTGTCTTGTCTGCAAGTAGCAAGTTGAAGGAGCTTGGAGTTGGATCTCCGAGACTACACCAGTCGAGGAAACTCAAGGAAAATCTTCAAAGGAAAAGGTATGTCTCTTTAATATCTCTTAGCATAAAATAGGAAAAATATTATTTGGATCTAGGGAAATCCATAGAAGTCTAGCCCATTATCTGTCTAGGATTAGTAGGCAAATCCTATAGAGATCTTACTATCCAACTGCTAAGATTTTATCCATAATAGCTGACCCGTGAAGTCTTAACTGCAACTAAGTCCTTTTATAATTGTTCCTTGGTAATGATCCCATAATTTCTTAATATTTGTGGATCCTATAATTATTTTACAAAATCTATTTCTTTTAGAAAATCATCTCCTCTTTTTTCACAAATTCTCTCACAATCAACAATTGCCTCTTTTAACATCTTTGCTCTTGCTTCCCATCATGCCCTTATTTGTTTTATTCTTCTATTCAAAAAAAAATGTTGTTGACTTATGCGATGATCACACAAGCTAGTAACCCATGGAATACAAGTTTTTACCTCGTTATTCTAGAAGCCTTCATCATGCCCAATTTTTGTTTTCAAATATTCAGTAAAACATGTAATCCTTTGAGATAAATTTTGTAGGTTGGTGCTGACCTACCATGCTTGTGAAATAATCTCAAGTGTTTTGTTGATATTATCAACATTATAGAGTCTTACTCTACTCAATAGTTGGGCATTTTTTCTCACTCAGATTGAAGTTCTTGATGTAGTTGGGGGAATATGGTCTAACAAAAGTATGGCTAGCGGTCCCTATGATTTGCTCCCTTTTTTTCTTCCAAAGAATTTTTTAGTGTATTTTTCTCCAATTTTTAAAAAAATTCCACGTTATTTATTGAGATGGCACTATTTCTGGGGTTTTTTGTGTAGACCAAAGCATGTAGATGCTAATAGCGCTAGAAATAGAGACGAAAATAACGCTAGATATAGCGTCGGATTTAGCATCGGATGTGCCTAAATAGTTAATTAGTTGAGGTGTTGGGGGTTAAGTGGATAGGGGCTTTGAGAGTTATGGGATTTAGGGATTTGGGGTACATGGATTAAGGGTTAAGGGATTAGGGGTTAGGGTTTAAGGGATTTGGCGCTTATGGGTTAGGTAGTTTAATGGTTAATGGATTAGGGATTATTGGATAGGGGATTAATTTTTAAGTGCTTAGGGAATAAGGGTTTATGGATTGAGGGATTAGGGATTAGGGTTTAATTTTTTAAGGGTCGATCAATTAGGGGTTATGGGATTTAGGGATTTTGTGTTAAGGGATTAGTGATTAACCAAGGTTGAGGGCTTAAGGGTTTAGGGATTAGGGATTAAGGATTTAAGGTTCAATGGCTTAGGGGTTAGGGGATTTAGGGCTTTGTTAGAACTCTCTTAAAAAATTTTGGAATGTCTTCCAACACACCCATCAGCAATGTCATCCACCGATGCCGCACAATGAGCAGTGAATGGGGCCAATGTTGAAATTTCTTCAAATTGTTCTTGTATGCTTTGAAATTTGACATGGTTAGACTAGACACATGCCTTGATGGTATGCAATGGTTTCAATACTCGAGGATGCCTTATGTTCCCGCATAATCTTTGATATCATCCATGTTTACATCAACATTCATCATGTAGTCTCATTGTCATAATTCGTCATTCACATATATAAAATGTTTGTCGAAACTCTCTTGAAATTTCATGGGATGTCTTCCAACACACCCATGACCAATGTCCTCCACCAATTTCACACGCTGAGCAGTGAATGCGGCCAACGTTGAAATTTCTTCAATTTGTTCATGCATGCGTCGATATTTGACATGGTTAGATTAGACACATGCCTTGACGGTATGTGAGGGTCTCAATATTGAAGGATATTTCCTGACGTCCTTGCATAATATTTGAGATCGTCCACATTTGCATCAATGTTTATCATGTAGTCTCATTGTCATCATTCGTCATAATTCCCATCTATAGAATATTAAATAATGTTGTTGGTTGAAATCACAAAGAGATTTTGTTTTCACTTTACCTTGAAAACATAGAACAATCTACCCTTGATTGACTACATTCTCTACATAACACTTGCTTTGAGAATATGTTAGTTGTTAGGGGAATTAATGATGATAATACGATCAACTTTAATCATTAGATCTAGTGGATATGTCACCTTGGTCCACTATGAGATCCCATTGATGATGTCAAGGAATTTGGGATCAAGTTGGCACAATATCATACTACATGTTGATGTGTTGGTGATGCCACATACAGTACATGTTTAATAAGGATCAATCACATATTGTAGATTAGGTGTGGGTCATATTTGAGATGGTCACGATAAGGAATAAAAAAAACTTGTGACAAATATCGTTGCAAGTACCCATTTAATCGCATTTAGAGATTATGAATATCTATCAAGAACAAGAATTAGGTCAATGCATGGATCAAGAGTCCCTCTCCCTAGGTATAAATGGTCTACATTGTAGTGCAAGTAGAAATTTTTTTCCTGTAGGCAATGGAGGTCAATGTTGATGCATAAAATTTTAGTGTGTTATCCACAAAGCAATTTTTTTTCTCACTTGCTCAAATGTGAAATACTTGGACTATGCAAGGGACTTATAACTTGATTTGATAATGTAGAATATTTATATAGCATTGTGTATGTGTGTCGAGTCATTTGATCTATGGATTTGTCAAAAGGAGTTAGTGTATTGAACTTATGATCAATGTCAATTCGAGGATCCAACAAAGTTGTGCTTTGCTTAAGCAAAGGAGGAATGTAAGGCTATAAGAGCTCAACATTTAAATTAGATGTTTGATTTTTTAGGAATATAAATGTCATGAGTAATAGGAATTATTTCAATGATATTCATATAGGTTGTTAGTAATGAAGTGGTTGTGTTGCATCACACTAGGTTCCCTAGATTTGGATGAGTGCACAACTAGCAATGGAATATCTATCATGCAGGTAAGCTTCTAATCGAATCTTAATATACTGGTTGAGTGCCTACTCTAATGACATAGTGATATATTTAATGTTCACTAAGATATAATCCCATCTAAGGAGAATTCCATGATAATCGTGTCCAAAATATCAATGGGATCAAGCATGAATAATTTCATAATGAACTAGGTTGTAGCATGTTGGGGGCATCTTAGGTAGAACATTTGAAAACTACAATGAAGAAGAAGTTATATAGTTTTTTCGAAACACTAGTGAGGTCCTCCTACGTAGTAAATAGTATTGGGGGCTTAAGAGGAATCACTTCTTAGTTCTATTCTCGTTGAAATGTAATGAAAGTTCGTAGCAATAAAATTTTGGGGTGTTAGTGGTGGATATTAGTTTAGTCATGATAGCTTCATACAATACATTGGTTAGGTAGTCCACATAATCCATTTACATGTGTTATCGACTAAATTATGGAAGTATGTGGTTGAAACCACAAAGAGTGATTGAATAATTTATAAAAGTATGTGGTTAAAACCACAAATAGATTTAGTTTTCACTTTACTTTTAAAACATAGAACAATCTACCCTTGATTGACTCAATGTTTGTGCTCCAAGGTCATGATAATAGACCCCATGTTTCTCTCACAAGTAGGGTTTCCTGATAATACATCATTGTAGATATTCAAAGGTGTGATGTGACCACATGTTACCTCATGTTTTCCAATGATAGAAATATACATACCTTGATGATGTAGTTCTCCTTCTTGATTTGGAGCCATCCAATGTTGTAAGGATGTGGGTGAGCTTGGGTTTTGAAAAAGTTATTAAATTTTGGGTTTTATAAATTCATTAATAGTATGTCCAATTGCAAAAGTATTCTTTCTAATACTAGCATATATTATTGACAAACCATTATAATACATGGAAAGTGTATAATATTTTGTAATGGATGTTTTATGAAAGTCAACAATGCATTTATGGAACAATTTTAAACCACTTAATTGAATCAACATCAAGTGAACTATTAATATATATTAATCATGGATTTCTAAAACATTCAAGATTAACTAATTCCTACTTACATAGACCTTGAGATGGCTTGTCAAAATATTTTCTCTCTTCTCTGTTTCTTTTCTTTGTGATACTATTTCAGCTTTCAAATATCACTTTCCATCCAATTTATTTTTAGTGTTTCTTCAATCCTTCTGGCTTCTTCTACTTGGAACTTTAGGTTCATAATAATATGTTGGACTTCTTCGGAGCCTTTCTCTATCTTGATCAATTCTTCCTTAAGGGACTTTTTTCCTTCCTTTCTTCTTTTAGCTCACTTAACGCACTAACTAGTTCTACTTCAAGATCTACTACACCTTCTTCTTATGAATTTGTCTAACATGATGAGCTTCTTTATTCTTATTTTATCTGAGTATCTTCTTCATCTCGATCAAGATGCTCTAGATTTATTTTTGTAAGAAGAGATTCCTTAGAGTATAGTTTATGTAGCTTATCCAAAAGTTTTTTGGCTAATGAACATTGTCCTATTTTGACCTTTACCAAATCAGGTAATGCATCCAATATGGTATCCATTGCTATTTTTTTGTTCCTTCTTAATTCCTTCTTAACTGTGGTCTTTGGAGGCTTATTTGAAGCGGAGTATCCTATAACAAATGATTTCCAAACATCAAACCCATGTGCTTGTAAAAATGCTTTCCTACTTATGTTCTAGAAGACATAGTTCTGACCATCAAACAATGGTGTTCCATTATCTTTGCACTCCATGATCTACCTTCTAGTGGTTAGACTATCTTTGAAGGAACATGCTTTGATACCAATTGTTGGAATATTCACCAATACTGAGAGGGGGTGAATCAGTATTGAGCACTTTTTACCACTTTTAATCAGAACATGTAATCATTACTTTATCAATCAACTATCACTTATGATTTTATTCAATATATCATGAACAACGAACAATGCATAACATACAACAACATATACACAGTACACCAGAATTTTATGTGGAAACCCAAATGGCAGAAAACTATGAAATTCTTTCTTATATATCAAAATATTACATTCATAGGAAGCACCAACTTCCAAAATTCTCCAACACTGACTAGAAGGAGGATCCAACCCCCTGTTTACAGGCTCCAAATTGAAGGAAGCTACAACTCCCCAAATTCTCCAGCTCCAACTGGAAGGAAGCTCCAACCCCCTGATTTACAAGCTCCAACTCCCTATATTCTTCAGATCCAACTGAAAGGAGGCTACAACGCCATTTATTTTCCCCTTCTTTCCTCCCTGGAATATAAATGGAGACTCAACCTGTCACTTTCGCTATCACTATAACTAACACTGATACATCATCATCATAAACAATTGTCACTACTATTGTCACTGATATTGATACATCATCATCAACATCATCATCAATGAAACTATATCTACTCACATAGATCATATGCCAATATCACCAACAATGTCTCTCAAACATATGCTCAACATCACCCAGATGTGCATCAAACCATGTTCCAAAGACATGCCTCAAGCATGTGCCAAAACATCCATAACATACCTCAAACCATGTGCTAACATATGCCCTAATAATGTGCCAAAACATACATAACATACCTCAAACCAAGTGCCAACATATGCCTCATGCATGTGCCAAAACATCCATAACATACCTCAAATTCTCAAACTCGTAAGATTCACCACAAGCTCAATTTTCCACTTATGATTCTAAAATTTCTATCTGAGGTACTTCCATATGTATTGTCATACCTCTGAAAATTTCACAGTTTGTAAAGTCTCATAAATGAAGTTATATAAAAAAATGTCAAGTTGAATTGTTTGAAACATATTTCAGGACCATTCAGGAACTCTGACTTCCACGGAGCATATCGTCGAAATTGTTGCAAGCAAATGTCTAAAATTTTAACCACGGATACTTTGAGATATTTTTTCCATCTCCCCAAACTTTTAGGGTCTGAAACTTCTTAGAACAGAAGTTATAGCGAAAATGGAAAACCTTCCTGAATTTTGGCCTATTTTGGAGAGTGAACTTGTACAGCATGCCATGCACTCAATATTTGATATCTGATTCTAAAAATCACACACAAGATACTAGATATTGTCCTATTTCCACTACAATTGGTCCCACCTAATTTGGATTCTCTATGAAGAAGTTATGACTGGTTTACCTGGAATGCTTGTTTGAGACTAGTTTTAGGACTAGTAAAAAATTGTGTCTTCCACAGAGTGTATCTACAAAAGTGCAACTACCCACAATTTGAAACTTTTACCAAATATATATTGATATGTCTTATCAACATCCTCCAATTTTTTTCTATATGAATCATTCTAAAAACAAATTATAGCGAAAATGGAAAGATGACCTTTAAATAACATACCTTAGAACACATCATCACGAGACTTCATCTTCCCTTGGAATTTCACCCTTCTTCACTTCATCTTCCCTCTGAAATTCACCTCAAATATCCTTAGTTACCTCATATAAAAATCACTTGAGTTGATGTAACAAATGAACTCATATGTTCCTTATTTATATTAGGTATTGCACCCTCTTTTTAGGGTCGACTTGACCCAAACAAAATTCAATTTAATTTTTAATGATTATTCCATTGGGGGCGACTTTACCAACAATATCCTTAATATTTATTTTAATATTCATTGCAATGGATCCGACTTGTAACTTCTTGTTTGCAACACTTTTCTCCTTTAAGTAATGTTGGGGCCGACTTGTAACTTCTTGACCTTGAATTCGGGGCTTCTTAACCATAGTTCGGGGCCTCAACTTTAAGAGGGAATAACTCTTCAATCATGAGGAACCACATGGCATACCACCTATCGTTGGAAATGGCATGATGATGACTATCCATCTATGGAGTTTTTATATGCAATTACAATTTCCTTCACCCTCGTTTTCCTCAAACAACTTTAGGCTTCATGACCACACCTCTGGGGCTTCTTGTAGGATTCTTCAAAGCATATTCCTGTGAGGATCATGCTTAAAGTTACGCCATCAGGGGACCACTTTGGATACTACTTCAAATAAACCCATAACTTATTCCTTCAAATAAACCCATCACTTCTAAGGGCTTGTTGGACTTGCTTTAGGGCTTCTTCTAGGGTTGACATGCTTCTTTTAGGGTTGACATCAATGACAACCAACTTTCCAACATTTCCTTCACCAGAGATTGAACAGGTTCATGATCATATGGGTTTAAACCTAGAGTAATAGTCTTTTCATGTAGGTCTATTCTATTAAGTTGTTTTTCCTTATTTGACCATTTTTTCTTGTTTCAATTGATTCACAACTTTCCTAACCATTGTCTCCAACTTACTCTTACTGATAGTAGTTTTTAACATATCACTGAAAACCATCTCTCTTATCTTCCTATGTAGATCAATTTGTTTGTAGAATGAATATTATCTAATTTGTATGTCATATGGGTATCTTTATAATCATCAGATGACTGAATAGTTTCTGAGTTCGACTCAAGAACAACATTTTTTAATAACTCATCCTTCAAATCAACAACAAAGAGTAATTTGGGTTGTGGTTGGTCATTTTTCCATGTTTGAGGGTAGATTTGCTTGTTGACTTGAAAATTTTGTATCTTGATATCCCTGAAATGTTTGAATAGATACATTTTATCTTGTTGTTCACCTCCCATAGATGATGTCCTTGTTTGTTTATTTTTTTCTCTAGAAACCATTGTTGAAGGAAAACGAGCTAAAGACAAAACTTATTTATCCACATGCTCCTCAGAGGTTTTCTCCAATGAGATGATTTCATCTGAATTCACATCATGCATTGTTGCCTCTTCAATTATTGACTTTTTAATTTTTCGTTCATGTGATTGTAGGTCCTCCACATCCATTTCACTACGGGTTTCACGTTCCACTCTTTTGTTGCTAGTCTCCACCTTTTGAGGAGTCTCGAATGTAAAATGTTGAACAACTCGTTCTACAATAACTTCTTGAAAATTCCCTACATTATCAGAACTCACATCAACATGGACTTGAGGACCTAAAACTGTTGATGATTTTATTCTATCAACTTTAATTTGTTGTGGAGGTTCTCCCTTCATTAATTATGAAACCTGACCCCAACTATCCATGTTTGCCAATTTTTCCAGCTCAAGGTTGGGCTGATGCAAGTAGGGACCCAAACCCAATTGAATTCTCCTATTTGAAATTATTTTATGTGGATCATATTTCCGGGGTTTTCCATGAGATATAATGCATCCAACATTCTCTAAACAAAATTTTGATATGCTCTTGATCTCATAATAAAAGGACCAACATCTTATGGTTGCTTAAAAGTGAACTTGAGATTTGTAGAAGCAAAATGAATTTTATTTGAATTGAAGTCTAGTGTATGTAATCAAAGAAAAATATAGAGTTAAATAGACAAGTAACTTGAAAGGAGGAAACTCGAAACCATACACCCTTATAATTATACAATCCTCATACATGTACCAGTCTCCCACTCTTGTATATGGTATCAATTATAGTAAAATAATGCATTCATGGTGAATTATGGGAGGAATATCTCCAAAAACAATGATATGAATAATGTACATGAATTTATCAACAAAACTAGTAAATCCCTCATTTTTAGCATGCTCCCTCACTAAAGGTGTCCATTTAGTCACAGAAGAGGGTTACCCTATTTCATCCATCTATTTTTCTTTCCATTATGCTTGGGGGGTGGAAGGTTGGAAATAAAAATGAGGGTATAAAAATGTGACTAGTATCTGAAATACATTGTTGAGTTGAAATTCTCGAACTGCGAATGAATTGCATCTATTGGGTACTTTGCATAATTGAATTTCACAAGAGTATCATGTTGTGGGGGGGGGGGGATTGTTGCCATAAACCCTATAATTGTTTCATTAATGTTCCTATCATGATCATATCCTAGGATTAAGCACATCATAGAAACGACTTCCTTGTAAGTGTCAAGAAGGATATTAGCTTTATATGGCGATGGGGATTCTGGCATAGAAGCTCCCTTTCCCATATATCTCTGTAAAAGGGTCACTTTCTAGTTTTGGTCCAAAGACCTATATTTTCCTATTAAGTATTCCTCTTGTAATATTTGTAAATCAAGTTTTTTAGGTAAGGCCAACATTTGGGAAATGGTTGCAGGGTTTATATTAAAGATGGTCACAGAACCATCTATTGATAACACAGAGCATCATTGAGGATTGTAGAAATGGGTGTAGAGGGATACTAGCTTAGGAAAATGATAGGTCTCAGGTACAATATATTTGGTGAGGTTTGAATCCCAGGTTCGAATTTGATCACGGGAATCCCTGAACCTACCATAGGTGTTATGTATTTTCTTATAGGGAGTAGTTCGGGTCAACTTAGTTTCATAAATTTCCCCATCTCTATCAATTAAATGTTGGTCTTTAGAAGTGGGTTTGGATGGACGTTCTGGTTTTTGCAGGCTTATTTTGAGCATCCATTCTTGTTCACATAGGCAAATAGAATAGTAAAACACTCAATAAGCTTTAAAATCTGTGATAAATTTACTCGGTGACATTGCCATGCACACTTCCAGTTGGCAACATTGAAATACTAATGGAGAGGGATACTAGCTTAGGAAAATGATAGGTCTCAGGTACAATATATTTGGTGAGGTTTGAATCCCAGGTTCGAATTTGATCACGGGAATCCCTGAACCTACCATAGGTGTTATGTATTTTCTTATAGGGAGTAGTTCGGGTCAACTTAGTTTCATAAATTTCCCCATCTCTATCAATTAAATGTTGGTCTTTAGAAGTGGGTTTGGATGGACGTTCTGGTTTTTGCAGGCTTATTTTGAGCATCCATTCTTGTTCGCATAGGCAAATAGAATAGTAAAAGACTCAATAAGCTTTAAAATCTGTGATAAATTTACTCGGTGACATTGCCATGCACACTTCCAGTTGGCAACATCGAAATACTAATGGAGATTTATTTCCCAACAACCCAAAAGTAGAAGCTCTTTTGTTGATTATTCCTTCCAAACTTGACGTTATACCCAATGTGCTTGAAATTTCAAGTTCACCCTCCCTATCAAGTGAGTTGTTGACGATGGGTAAATTTTTCGAGTACCTTTAGAATTTACATTTTACCCTATTTTATAGAATGTCATTTCCTTTTGTTATACATAAGAGTCTCTGTGAAATCTATAACATATATATCTATGTATCACTACAACACTTCTATAAAAATTATTAACAAATTCTTATTAAATGTGACACTTATTACATAACAAAATCCACATTTATCGATAACGCATATGAAACTTTTATTGTACTATGTATCAGTGACAAAATTTGTAAAAATTATTCATAAATTCTTATTAAATACAATACTTATTACACAATGCAAATTACAAGATACAATATTACAAAAATGTCCAACAAAATGAAAAGTATATGGAAGACTCACTTTATCATAATTTCATTAGAAATATATCACCCATGTGTGGATCATGACCAAAGAAGCCTAATTATTTTCAACAATCCAAAATTGTCACTATAATCTTCCATGAAGTATTTTGAAATTACACAGAAGTAACCATAGTTGACAAACATAGAATGATAAATACAAGCATCATATGGTCATAGTGCACTTAATCGGTCCACTTGGAAACACCTCATATATTTCATTTTCAAACCCATCTTTCATGACGTCATAGCGCACTAACTAGTCTACTTGGCAACACCTCATTTGATATTTCATTTTCGAGGGCAATATTTCATGACATCATAGTGCACTTAATCAGTCCACTTGACAACACCTCATTTGACAGTTCATTTTTGAGTCCTATCTTTCATGACGTCATAGCGCACTAACCATACAAAACCCCCTTTGAAGTTTAATGCTTTTATTTTTAGTACCGTGGATCATTACATAAGTGGTAATACTTTACCAACTCAATAGTGTGCATTAAATGAGAATATGCCACATCAATGCAGTGGTTTCTACTACGCAGATCAGTGGACCAAAATTAAGCGACAGTTATGTTTACAACCTATGTTAACTGAGAACCATTGATCTACTACAATTTAAACTGTCGGATCGTCGCCATACCCTGCTTCCAAATATCACTTTGCGGTCACAAAAGGACGCCAAAATCCAGGGATATTTGATTATTGGAGTGATATTAGTGTTGGATTAACCAAAAATGCTACTAATACATTGCCAAAGAGTTGTGGCTTCATTTCCAAAACTACAAGGTTTCATCAAGTGCATCTTTAATCCTCTTCCTCTTCAATGTATTCCTTTTCCTCTTCAATATCTGTTTTTTTTCCTTGTTATGGTAACATGATAGGGAAAAATTCCGTCAAAAAGATAATAATTATATAGGAAGGAGGTAGAAAGCTCTACCTCTTATAGCTAGATCCTCTTTCGGGTATTAAGCTACCTTGGTTCCTCTACCTATTGTTTCCTAAACTCATGGTACAAATGTGCTTTAGGTTCACTCAGTTAATCTTAAACTCTAGCAGGTGTTATGTTTGTGAAAATAATATTTGGGATGACAACCTTTTCTATTTTTTATATTTCAACCACCAATTAAATTTAAAGTCGGAACCATTAGCCCCAACCCATGTTTATGCACCCAATTTTGTGTTGACTAATGGAATCCCTATGTAATTTTATTTGTGGAGTTATCATTGCTGTTATGTTCACTAGGTATTACAATTATTTATACCCCCATTAACAATGCGGTGTGCCTAAGTGGTTATAAGAGGTAATGAGTTAGGATATTAGTTAAGGTAATGATTTAGGCTATTTTAGGGTAATATATGCTAGGTTATGATAGGTTGGGTAAGGTTTCAATAGGGAATACTAAGATAGGGTAGGTTGGTTTATGTTAAGGTAAGCTATGGTGGGGTATGATATATTAGAGTAAGGTAGGTTATGTTAGGATAGGGTAGTGAAATCTAGTCTAGGTAAGGTAGGTTAGGCTAAGACATTCTAGTTTAGGATTAGATAGGCTAAGTTACTCTAGCTTAGTGGAGGTGATGGTAGGATATCTTGACAACCTTGACAACAACAAATGTAAGTATGGATGACCCGTGATGAAATATTGGTGCAAATATTATAGTAGAACAACCACATCCATGACTAGGTGAAAGTATTGAAAACACAATACTATCTAAGAGATAAGATAAGATAAGATAAGATAATTTTATTAATATGCAAAAGAGTCACCACAAAAGAATTGATTGGACTACTGAGGACAATATTGTTTAGACATCCAAAACTAGGTGAAAGCAACGATGACATTCATAGTCCACAAATGACGGACTAGGTAACATCTCATAAATGACTACAAATTGTTGAGGTGATAACCATCTCAAGCAATTTGGACTATCAATCTCATTTTCCATCCCAAAAAAAATCCCATGGTCTTTGAACAACACGACCACTCTTATTCACTTCGTCGTTCCCTTTCCCTCGCTTTGGGGTATGATAATTACCACTATGTGCGGGATCATGCTAAGTGAGAACCGTTGATTTGTTGCAATGTAAACAATCAGATCTATGTTGATAAATACCACTATGTGTGATCCTCCATAATTCTAGACTTGTGCCACATGATTGCATATATGGGTTAGTTTTGATACCAAAAAGCATATTTTTCTAGCTAGCCTTCCCTAATTATTTGACACACAAAATATAAGCCTCATTAAGTGGATAAAATTTACAACTTACATAATTATTTGGAAGTGAATACACTTATAGGAAACTTGAATGGCTTACAGAAGGTCGGTCACATCTTCAAAAAATAATGATAATGAGGTTTTAAAAATAATAAATAAATTAAATGGAGAAGGTAGAAAAGTTAACATGCAGATTTCATACCTTGCACTTGTCCCAACTCCACCTTCAGAAACATTAGATCTCCTATGTTTTATACTTAGCTCTGCATGTCTTATCACTCTACAAATCTCACTTGTTTCCCGAAGTTGGTGTTTCATCTTAAATCCAACCATTTTACACCTACAAAATACTTGACCCATTTGCACAAGAACATATAAATGATTGGAACCCCCTCCTTTCTATGTGTATCTATGGTAAATGGTACGAGCTAGCTTATGTGATTTCTCCATACCTTGTGTACCCCAAATGGCCAAGATTCCATATTTTTCTGCAAACCATGGTGTGTGTGCAAATAATTGATGCTACAAACATACATAGCTCAATCTATCTTAGACTACCAAACAAATGTACCAAATTATGTTAATTTACAATAATAGTATGTAACGTAAAGATAAGTAATAGTGGGATGAAAATTAATATGCATATCATATACTGTGTCATATGTCTCTCTCCCGGGGCTTCTTTTATTGCTCTTCTGAAGTCTGTAACATATTTTTGAAAGGTCGTTGTGGCACCTTCAATGAATTTTTCCTTATCCATTAGCATAAATAAATATGAAAGTGACCTCCAACCACATTTCTTCTTTCTAGCTGATTCATGACCTCCACTAGTGCGATCATCTTCTGCATCAATCAAGTCTTCATAAAATACCAAACATCCATGTCCACATTTCTTTTCAAGAAAATGGCATGATTTGACACCTAGCATTGATGGATTTGCTAGTAGATTACCTCTTGTACCTAACCTCTTAATATATTTTTCAATTTTAACATTTCCACCATGAAAAATCACTTTTGAAAGAACTTGTTCAATTGCCTCAATCGATTTTTTACTTTCTTCTTTTGGGCTTTTGTTCCAAGCAAACAAAATAGATAAATACACCATCTTATCAACAATTCTCACAAATGCATGCAAAGTGTTAGAATATAATGGATGTGCTCGTTTACCATCGACAATATCACTATTGTCACCCAACCATAGGCCAAAGCCACCCTCTGAGTACCTTAACCTTGACAGAGAATCATTTTGGAAGCAAACCCTAGGCTAGATAGCCAAACAAAGGGTAGTGCACCTTTCTCCAAGGATAGCGCACCAAACAAGAGCTGATGAGATAGTCCAAACCATAACCAAGAGATAGTCCAAGCCAAAACTAAAATCTGTTGGCTACAACAGCTGCAACGACAACTCTCCTCCAAACTTGCGCACAAATTGGGCAACTGCAGTGCGCATAAGTGCTGCTCTGCAATTCTGAGAGTGTCTGCCAGAATGAAGACTGGCCTCCTATATTTATACTAATTCTGGCTAAATGCCTGGGCTGACTTCTCATTCTGGGTGTCTATTTACTTAGTATATAATATTTCTTCTGGTCGACTTCTTCTCTTGTAGGCTAATCACCTAATACCAATTATCCTATTGAGCTGACTTGTCTTCTAGGGTTATTAGCCAACTCATTAGGGTTTCTTCTTGCTTCCCAGAATATTCTATTCTCGTCAGGTTTACACGTGGAGGTAAATACCTCCCGCGTCTACCATAATATTAACACTCCCTCCTAGCTAGGGAGGTATTACAGGTAATGGTCTTGAGCCAAACATACTATTCACCCGGTAGCATCAAGATAGTTGTATAGACTATCTCATGACTAGATCATGAGCACCATCATCACCATCAGTGTCATCAGCTACATCATCTCCCAAAACCATACTCTATCTGAGTAATTAGACATGATGTTGGATAAGTCACTCACACCACAGAGTGACACAAGAGCCATTCTTCTAATCTGGACATATGTCCTAGAA
>SNQJ01S0155296.1:0-22452 GCA_010110895.2 Picea sitchensis
GATATATACAACAGTGGTGGTACCTTCGTCCACAATGCACTTTTTCCAAGCCCATTATTTTTGCATTTTTTCATTCTTTCATAAATTTAAGGGAAGGTTGAAGGCCACTGCCCTGGTGTGGTGTCCAGATAATGGCAGTGTCACCCCCTTTCTCTCAGCCATGCAACTGAGAGCCATTACCCTGGCTTGGTGACCAGATGATGGAAATGTCATACCACTAGATATTCATGGACATTATAGGTCGACTCATGATGAGTCCTCCTATCCTCCAACTAACCTTTTAAGCTTTCTTAATCATATTTTTTGTGGGTCCCCCTTTTTTCAAAGATAAGCGTTTCATTGCTTTCTTGGGTGATCCCTAGCCGAAGCATCTAGAAGGTTTATACATAGGCTTTTATGTTTTACCCAACATCAATCCATGTGGGCTTTCAACCCCTTCTTCTCATAGAATGAGGGACAACCCCTTCTTGGGTCAATACACCCTAAAATCCCAGGAGATAAGGAAATGGGGGGAAATAGTGATGGAAAGTGGTAAGTATGGTTGGGAACGGTACGCTGGCTCTTCAAGGGAGTTCCTAGTAGCAAACCCATCCCCAAGAAAGACAACTTACTAGGGCACAATGCCAACCACCAAGGTGAAGCAGAGCAAAAAGGCATAATGTCCAAGCATATATCATGAAATCTAGAGCAATCTAAGATACAACATACTTAAATGCCTTAAATATTTGAAATGATGCTCACCATAATACTGACTTGTACCTGATGTAGCAAAGCCCACTGCCTTCCGAAAGCCAACTGATGTGGAAGATGCCATCTAAAAATCTGTGACCTCTGTGGTGGTGAGAAGGGTCTCCATCTGTGCAAAAGGATACTGCTGGTCATGTAGTCTCTTGACACTCCATATCTGCACCCTAATGGTCTTGAGACATAATCTCCTTAGTTATCCACAAAATGGGGATAACATCTGGCTCCTACTTGGGGACATGTGCTCGCCGTAGAGTGCATGAGAACCGCAACATCTCCTGGTAGACCTGTGCCTGCCAAAACTCAGACAAAGGGATCAGAGCATCTAGGGTGGTGCTATCACCCTTTTATCCATATATATATAAAATCCAAAATAAAACTTAATCTAGGAAAGAAAAATTTTGACATTTTTTCAAATATTTCTAAAGTAAGCATGAAATCAATATGCAAGTAGAGCAAAATGAAAATGAAATGCATCTAAACTAATATGAGCAATCAAGATGCAAATGCAGGGAATCAAAATGACTTACCTACTTACCTGGGGCCTTGGGGTCCTAAAGATCACGTGATGGATGCTGTTAGGTGAAGTCATACAACCACTGCAACCAGTTGATCATCTCATCAAAGTATCTTCCCCTATGCTTAATCATATAATACAACAAAGATAAGTCAAGCACATAATAATCATGCGTATAAACACACATATAATCGATCATGAAATAAAACTCATGGAGATGGGTGGGAGGGAGGAAATCCTGCTGGAAAGAATATCCACCACTGTGATCATGCAAGGAACCCTTCCCTAAAGTGCAACCTTGGTCAATCCATCTTTGAAGAGAACTATCGTATATAGAAGACAATTCATCTTCATTTACGTGCAAAGATCCATTGCTTATTGAAACTGAGGGGAGATGAGAGAGTGGAAGAAGACTGCATGGCTTTGTGGAGAAGAAGATAAGAGGTAAGGGATAACCTCATGTATAGAGAAAAATTCCTCCCTTGAACTTGGGAAACATTGCTTCTTTATCTGCAAATTACCACCGACAGTCTCAATATGATAGTATTTCTGCTTGGTAGTGTAGACCTTGGAGTGCCCCGGGCTGGCCACGACTTGGTGTATATCAAAATCTGAGCACAACGACTGAAAATCCTTGCAGAATAAATCTGTATCAAGGGATGACTGAAGATCACCCTGAGTATGCTGCGACAAGTCATCCTCTAAGGGGCAAAACAAATCTATAATTATATCGTCACTGGGCTGACAAACCTCTGAATCGTACATGCGTGAAGACCAATTTTTTGATGATGAGTGCAGGACCTACATCGAGGTGACATTGGGTGTAGTGTCCTAAGGTTGTCGCCACTTGGTGGTTGGGTCGGGCTTTGCCCAACCTACATCTTGTGCGATAATAGGCCCCACAGATGTAGGATGATACATCTCAGGGGACACATCCTCAGGTGTGTATTACACTGGGTTTAGTAGTGACTAGTCCACCCAATACAGCTACAGGATCACAGGTGTCTGGTACACAGACCACAGGTGCACGTGCTTTAGGATCTCAGACATCTATGGTGAGATCTATGGATGAGACTGAGGGGCATGAGGGTACTTCTCCACAGGAGGTTACTTTAGGGAAGAGGAAACCAAGATGGTTTCAGGAGACCTTGAAGGAATCCGAGGAGCTAGTTGGCGAGCGCCAGAGGTTGATGAGAGTAGAGCACTAGAGAGGTTTGGTTCTTACTTGGCCATGGTGACTAGCATCACAGATTTCGAGCCCACTACTTTTGAGAATGCAACAGACCAACAGGTCTGGAGAGATGCCATGCAGGAGGAGTATGATTCCATTATGCGGAATGATGTGTGGGAGGTGGTGCCTAGGCGAGATGGGAAGTCAGTTGTGACTTCCAGGTAGTTGTACAAGATTAAGTATGCTGCAGATGGAAACATTGTGAAACACAAGGCTCGATTTGTGGTGAGAGGATTCTCTCAGGTTGAGGGGATTGATTATGATGAGACATTCTCACCAGTTGGGAGATATACTTCCATCATGAGCATTATGGCCATCACAATAGAGATGGGTTGGAAGATCCATCAGATGGATGTGAAGAAAACATTTCTGAATGGTCTTATAGAGGAGGAAGTATACATTGAGCAACCACAGGGGTTCGAGGTGTTTGGGAGTGAGTCCCACGTGTGCCTCTTGAAAAAGGCACTGTATGGTCTGAAGCAAGCTCCACGAGCTTGGTATTCCAGGATTTATTCTTACTTGCTGCAAATGGGATTTTAGAAGAGTGAGGCGGATTCAAATCTCTATTACATTGTTTGTGGAGAGGATACTATTTTTTCCCCAAGGGAGTGCGCTCCCGATAAATGGTCCTAAAAGGGAGCGTTCAAGAAGTGCGCTCCCAAGGCGCTTCTTGAGCGCTCCCTCTGGGAGCATGCTTTGAGAGCGGGGGCGCTCCCTCGTAGTGTAGCTTTGAACTTTTTATATCATAATATTGAATGATGGTCATGGTAGTAGTGAGTGGTTAGTGTCTATTTTTCTAAAGTATGCATAAGCTAATGATATAAGTTTAGGCTCTAGAGTAATAATGACCTTTATGGTTGTGTATGAGGAAAATGACATCCTTATGAAAGTATGTGAAGTTCTTGTCACATGTTTCATATTTTTAATGAAAGTAATGTTGCAAACATTGACATCGGAAAGACATTGTTGAGGGTTTGGACCTTGAGACATTAGAAACATTGGCAAAAATCGACAAATGGCGAGAAGCATTAAAAAATACAAAATAAATTCATTTTTTTCAATTTTTTTTAAAATATCAACCAACAACAACATCAAATGATCACATAGCCACATAGATATAAAAAAAGGTTGATATATAAGATATATAGGATGCTAAATGATACATCAAATAATAATTGTTGATATTGAATTGTGATAGGTGTCTAGTGAAGACTTGTTAACCCCTATATTTTCACCCTTGAAAATCATGAGGGTTAAGAGCCAACATGCACTAGTTGGCTGACATTTTGAGATTCTCCTAGAGTTTAGCTCTTGTGGTTGGCAGAGGTTGGTTCCCATCAAAGACATGTATATGATCAGTACATGGTTGTTTTTGTTCATAGTTAGAGCTAGCTTGGTTTCCTTTTCATTTGAGAGAGATGCCTACATACAACAGGTGTCCCTACTTTTTAGGAGACATGGTTTGAGTGGATCTCATGACAGTTTGAAGCAATTCTGAGCATACAGGGAGGGTCCTTGCATGATTCTAGGCTTGATGACATGTTTCTAGGCAACATGCAAGAACCTTCTATTTTTAGCAGTTTTAGCTCTATGCCCCAGATTCGGATTTCGAGCACATATTATTGATCCTCGAGACATTTTGAGTCTTTTGGGCCTTTTTTGAGATGATTTAGCACATATTTCTATTTTTAGCAGGTTGAGCACCATGGCTCGCATGTCGATTTTGATTGCGGAATTGGATTCCTTGCGGAAAATTGAATTCAATGAGTATAATATCATGGACATGCGATGACTTTCTATTTTTAGCAGTAGACACATGATGGTGGTCTCCTAGTCATTTCGAGCATTTGTGGAGAGTTTGGGTCAGTTTCGACAAGTTTCAAGTTTTTGGGATCAGATGGCTATTTTTGGAAATTTCTATTTTTAGTAGTCATCGTCATCTCCAACAGTGACAAGTGGCAGGTTCAGATTTTGACATGTGGTAGAGTATCGAGATGATGTGGCATCTACATGGCATCAATTGACCAAGGGCACATTTTCCAAGGATTATGCATTTAATGAGAAATTAATTAAGTTAATGGCGCATGAGATGAGATGGCACTTCCCGGGAGATAATTTAGCCAATCAAGGCTAATTTTTCTCATTAATTTTCCTCACTTAACATATCCTCACTTTCCATGCAACCAGTTTCTAAAAATTCTACCTAAATTGCTTTTAAACTTAAAATTCCTAAATTTTAGGAAATCCCTAAAAAATAGGGTGAATTTCCCTTTAACTCATAACTCCCTCATCCTTTGGCCAAATTTAGCAATCTAACATGCGTTGGAAAGCTAAAATTATCCTCCATACACTCACTCATAACTCACCCATGTGCATTACTCACTCACATTTATTCCCTCATGCACATTAATTCCCTAATTTCTCACTCACACTTATTCCCTCATGCGCATTAACTCGTATTTTCTTCACACTCCTCTCCTATATATTGGATGGTTTTCATTGGTTATTGGTCGGATTTTTGTGGCAGCTAGCATAGTGTTTCTTTCTCATTCCTCTCTCTCGTTCTTAGTCTAGTGACTCTTCTTTGAACAAAGTGATCATTGTACCAATTGTGGACTTGCGAATTGTGGTGCAATGAACCCTCTTACAAGCCTATCAATAAAGAAATCGGGTGTCTGTGTTCTAACCTTGTTTCTTGATGGTATTTTGTTAATTGCAATCTCATTTGTCATTCTCTTTAACTGTTCATTGTGATTTCATTGATCTTTTGAGTAGTTTTCTGTTCTACTTTCTTTCTATATTCATTGTGCTAACCTTGCAGGGTCCCTCCAAGCAAAAAATCTATCTTTTCCCCACGTTTTGGACAGTTTTAATAGACTATCCAAAACATGACAGCCACTGTTTTTTTTGTCATTAAACGTAGAAAATCAGACTTAGGATAGTGACAAATCACTCTAGGGACTCTCCCTTGAGGCTAGCAAGCATTGGCCCAAACGGAGAGGGGTCTAGCCCGTGACAACTTGGGGGTTTTCTCCTTGAATTAGCCAAGTTTTCATTGCTATTATAACAACTTTATTAACTCAATTGGAGGGTGGAAATTTGTGCTAACAAATTGGTGCCGTTGCTAGGGAACGTAAGCCTTGGTATACGACATTCAACGAGTTTTTAATTCAATTGTTCAATTTTATTTTGCTCACTTGGCGACTCCACAGGATATAGGGACGACTCCACGGGGGACTTACACGTAGATCTCCCGGCTTCAATTCCCTCACAAGGTCTAGTTCCGAGCTTCGACAAACCTTAACGTTTGTTCCTGGAACAAGACTTCTCTTTCACCAAGAACTCCATGCAAAGTTGGTAGGCATATTGAGTTCTTAGGTAAGTTCTTTTCGACGAGCACTATCGTGAGTATAACTTCTACAACTTCCCCTTTGGTTTTATTTTCATCTCAAGCTAGTAGGGTAGCAACTGTGCTTTTTTCTATCCGAGACTAACAATATGGATGTAGCTGTGAGGCCACCAGTAAGGTGGAGATTTACTGCCTTTGACCCACTAAGTTTTGCTGCATTCCTTGATTATCCTCATGACTTACTTGCACATAAATGGCTTAAACGCATACCTTTGTTTGCAGGGAGGTTGGGAGAATCAGTCGAGGATCACTTGGCTAAATTTTTGCAAGTGGTGGATGATTTTGATGTGGAACATGAGGATGTGGTGATGAGGATGTTTGTGTCTACCCTTGAGGGGGAGGCACGAGCATGGTACAAGTCTGTTCCTGGTTCTTCCATTGATGGATGGGATTTCTTCTAGGAGAAATTCATTGAGAGATGAGCAAATACAAAGGACATTTTCTTCTTATGCACAATTTTTTCAATTATTAAAAAGCATGAAAGTGAAAATGTTTTCCAATTTAACGCTTGTTTTTCCAAATTTTACAATCGAATTCCTTACAGAGTAAGGCCTAACGAAGCTGTTGTTTCGATTTATTATCTTGAGGCATTTGATGATATTTTTGGTGTTTTTCTCAGGAGTGAAGACCCTCAAAATCTAGAGGAAGCGCAAGCTGCTGCTATCAAGTTGGAAAGAAATTGTCTTGCAGGCTGTGAACTCCCTCAGATCTATGTCCTAGACCAACTAGTGAAGGTAACTCCACTCGATGATCTTGAACCATTGGTTGTTACAAAAGTGCAAGAAGTCTTTGTTATTGAAGATGAACCACAACTTGCACTGTATCAAGTTCCTAGAAAAGAACATGAGGGTGATAGCCCAATTTTAGATGATCCGGAGCCTATAGTTGCACCAATTGAGTCACAACCAGAGTTCCAAAAAGATGAAGGTGAAGATGTGATTACTCTAGAGTGTTCATGGGTTCCTCCCATTGGCGAAGATGAAAAATTTCAAGATGATGAAAAGTTTCAAGAGGAGGAACCACAAGTTAACCAAGTAGAGATCAATCAACAGGGGATTTCATTTGTGCCCATCTTAGTTGAGACTTCATCCTTTCCTGTCACAACAATGGTCCAGGAACAACTTAATCAAACACCATTACAGCAGGAGGAGGTACTTTTGGCTCAACCAGAGGATGATGTCCCTTACACTTTGCCTACGATTCCGCATCTCGAGGTTGTTATTCAGGATCTTGATATTGATTAGGACTTGGATATCAGAGTTCATTGTGACCCAGTTGAGCTCAGGATGATGGAGGTATTTCAGCAGATAGATTCTAAGAGTTATGGCCCTCATGCTTTCACGCTGGTTACTGTTGAAATACCATGTTTTAGATCCCAACCAACAACCTGCAATCGACCAACAACCATCAATTATGCCTTCACTATCAAGGTGACTTTGGGTCATATGAGATTTCATAGTCGGTCTCCCTGGAAGGTTGTGTTGCCTTTCTCGTCGGACCAATCATTTGGCTGCATGGTTACATTGGTCCTTTGAGTATGATGATTTCATCATGGCAGCTTTGGGGTAAAACTTTAGGGTGTTAGAGTAGGTTCTTCTCGTTTTACACATTGTCTTTTCAGTAGTTTAGCTTGCTGATTTTTGTAGATTTTAGGACAACAATCTACATTTCTCTTGCAATGTCTTTTTCCTTCAGTTATTTACTTCAATCTTTGCATAAGTGTCGTTGATTTTTTCCTAGTTATATCAACATGTGGTCGTGTCTTGTGTGTCATTCTTTTCTTGAATAAATGACTATCCATAGCTATTATTCCTAGGTCAAAATTTGAATGTCTATCTTTCACATGCCGAGCCTTTGTGTCTATCATTAGAGTGAGCCTGGATGGGGGTCCCATTTTGTCTATCATTAGAGTGAGCTTTGGGGTAAAACTTTAGGGTGTTAGAGTAGGTTCTTCTCGTTTTACACATTGTCTTTTCAGTAGTTTAGCTTGCTGATTTTTGTAGATTTTAGGACAACAATCTACATTTCTCTTGCAATGTCTTTTTCCTTCAGTTATTTACTTCAATCTTTGCATAAGTGTCGTTGATTTTTTCCTAGTTATATCAACATGTGGTCGTGTCTTGTGTGTCATTCTTTTCTTGAATAAATGACTATCCATAGCTATTATTCCTAGGTCAAAATTTGAATGTCTATCTTTCACATGCCGAGCCTTTGTGTCTATCATTAGAGTGAGCCTAGATGGGGGTCCCGTTTTGTCATTGTTCTCGAAGCATTGAACCGTTAGGATGGGTAGTTGGAGGAGACATAGGAGTGTCTTGAGTCATATTGTGTCTTGTCTCCTCATCTCTTATCATTGAGTCATCTACTTTGAGTTAGTCATCCCCCCCCATCCAACAATAAGGATATGGTACCTGGTTCTTTCATTTTGATCTTCTTGAGTTATCACTTCACGTTGAGGTAAGAGAGACATCATTGCTCTTCTTTTCAGCAGGTCATTTTGTATCGACTTCGACACATTATCTAAGGATGACCCAGAAGTAGAGCACCTTGGTAGACATTAGCCTCATTGGCGGTTATCTCGCATTCGACAAGGCTAAGTATCATTGGGCTTTGATTGGATGATCCTTGTCATTGTTCGACTTTAGAACATCTTTCATAGTGACAAGTTGTGCTCGTACCTTAGGACCCATTGTCATTATTAGTGGTGTTCCTTCGCACTTGACATGTGTTTATATTATTGACATCTGATTGAGTGACTCTCTCCCTTGTGCCGACATCATTACATTTACCATGGGGAGGAGTGTATATATTGGGTGGTAGTAGGTAGCAGATTTGGGTGAGACCCCGTGTGTTTCAGTAGGGGGTTGTATATTGATTTGACTCCATGGCCCATTGGATAAGTTTAGGTACTAAAGGTCAGCTTACAGGATTTTTCTTGATCAGCTTACAAGGCCTTCTTTCCTTCCACACATTTACATGGGGTATTCTTGGTACATATTTCTTCAGTTTTCACAGAACTTTATTGATATATCTTTCAGAGCTTTCACAGAGCATCAATTCAGTTTTATAGACACAGAGATTCATATAGTTCTTGACATCCCACAGGGGGATCCCGTCCCCTTGAGTCGCCATTGTTAACCCCTAGATTTTCACCCTTGAAAATCTTGAGGGTTAAGAGCCAGCATGCATTAGTTGGCTGGCATTCTGAGATTCTCCTAGAGTTTAGCACTTGTGGTTAGCAAAGGTTGGTTTCCATCAGAGACAGGTATATGATCGGTATATGGTTGTTTTTGTTTAGAGTTAAAGCTAGCTTGGTTTCCTTTGCACTTGAGAGAGATGTCTACATACAACAAGTGTCCCTACTTTTTAGGAGACACAGTTTGAGAGGGTCTCTTGACAGTTTGGAGCAATTCTGAGCATATAGGGAGGGACCTTGCATGATTCTAGGCCTGATAGCACTTTTCTGGGTGACATGCAAGAACTTTCTATTTTTAGCAATTTGACCTCTAAGCCTCAGATTTAGATTTTGATCACATGTTATTAATCCTTGAGACATTTTGAGTCTTTTGGGCCTTTTCTGGCATGATTTGGCACAAATTTCTATTTTTAGCAGGTTCAGCACCATGGCTCGCATGTCGATTCTGATTGCGTATTTGGATTCCGTGTGGAAAATTGAATCCAAGGAGTATAATATTATGGACATGCGATGACTTTTTATTTTTAACAGTGTCTATTTTTAGCAGTAGATACATGATGGTGGTCTCCTAGTCATTCCGAGCATTTGTGGAGCGTTTGGGTCAGTTTCAACAAGTTTCAAATTTTTGGGACCGAATGGTTATTTTTCAAAATTTCTATTTTTAGTAGTCATCGTCATCTCTAGTAGTGACAAGTGGCAAGCTCAGATTTTGACATGTGGTAGAGTATCAGGATGATGTGGCATCGACATGGCATCATGGACCTGTTTCCATCCTTATACACACTTGCAAACGTGAGCTAAGTCGTGCTCACTTAGTGTGTCCTTGGAGGCACAATGCCTAGGTTCAAAGCCCACTGTCACCTCGACTTGAACCTCTTCTGTCTAGGCTTACTCCTAGGGAAGTCAAGGGGGGTAGACCCTAGTTACTATGTGAGATTAGAGATTAATTCTAGGAGTTGGTTTCAATTTGTTAAAAGGTTAGGGGGAAAGATCTAGCCTATATGCAAAGGCAACAATGCACTGTGCAACAATTCAAATGAAAAGCAAGCCTTTTCCTAAGACAACTAATGACTAGTGCCTAAGGTTGGGCAAGGGGTCAACTAGAGTTTAAGGGAGATAGATTTTACAATAGTTACACAAAATTACAAAGAGACTAGATACAAAACTGCAAGATTAGATACAAATATATAACAACTAGTTACAAAAGAAGATCTAGTAGATACAACTAAACATAAGATACATGAAATACACAATTATAAACAAAGAGACAAACACTAACCCNGTCTAGGCTTACTCCTAGGGAAGTCAAGGGGGGTAGACCCTAGTTACTATGTGAGATTAGAGATTAATTCTAGGAGTTGGTTTCAATTTGTTAAAAGGTTAGGGGGAAAGATCTAGCCTATATGCAAAGGCAACAATGCACTGTGCAACAATTCAAATGAAAAGCAAGCCTTTTCCTAAGACAACTAATGACTAGTGCCTAAGGTTGGGCAAGGGGTCAACTAGAGTTTAAGGGAGATAGATTTTACAATAGTTACACAAAATTACAAAGAGACTAGATACAAAACTGCAAGATTAGATACAAATATATAACAACTAGTTACAAAAGAAGATCTAGTAGATACAACTAAACATAAGATACATGAAATACACAATTATAAACAAAGAGACAAACACTAACCCGACTACTTGATTTTGCAGGAAACAAGGATGCTTCAAGTGGAAAGAAAGTACCAACACATCAAGCCAGCATGCTCAACGATAGAGTGCCTCCAAATGATGTGCACCTCTATGTGACTGCTTTCAATGGCAAACACAAATTACACAAACCCAACAATGAAGTTGCCTCCAAAGGATGCACAACTTCAAGGGGGCCAATCCAATTAATTAACACACCACTTAAACTGAAATGAAAAGCTTGAAAGAAGCCTCCAAGGCCAAAGGGCGCAATTCTAAAAAAACCACTTAGTTACTCATCCACAACATTGAAATACTTGCATGAAAGTAACTTGAAAGTGAAAATCTTGCAAGATCTAAATGTCAACCATAAAGAATGTAAGTGCCAAAGTGAATGTCCCAAGGTTGGAGTGGATTAAGGATAATTAAAGTTTTTAAGTTAAAAAGTGAATCCTAACTAAGTGTCAACCTCAAGACTCCCCCCGCTTGTACCAAGTAGTCGCTGGGTGCTCAAGAAGTGAGGCAAACAAGGCCCCACCCTAGCTCCATAGGTCAACCCAAGGAAAGAAGTACTCTCGGAAAGGACGCTGAGCGTCGTGAGATCATCCCCGACCTATCACCTTCCGTTGCTTCCTTTCAATCCCTGTTTAAATGGCAAAGTTGGGTTAGTGGTGAGTGCCCTATTATGTTTAATAAATTTTAGGCCTATGAACTAAGGTAAATTGAGTTAGTGTAGGTGTTAGGCAAGATGTTGCTTGCCAAAGAGTTAGGTGCTTCAACCAAAACGAAATTGAATGCTTGCAAGAAATGAAAGTGATTAACCACAAAGTAAAACTTGAGATAGCATAAAATTACTTGAACATTGACTTGCAAGAAAGAAAGATAAGTTGCCTTAAGCCATTAAAGTTATGCCATGCCCATGATACTTGCAAGAAATAAGAAGGGTTTGTGTAAAGATATAGCAAGTGAAACAAGTACTTGAAATGATTAAAGCTTGCAATGAAGAAAACTAAGATAGCATCAATATATCACTATGCCTCCATGGGCCTAAACTAGTTTTAAGGTGTTACTTCTACTTCTAGATAATTTTAACCATTTAGCATATGAGAAGTAAAACAATAAAACTAGCCATACGATTTTGGGGGTTGGCTAGGCCAAGCTCATTCCAAGGTGTAGGCAACAATAAATATTAAATGCTTGAAAGATAAAAACTAAACTAAGCAAACCACATACAATGGCACAAGATGGAGGCAAGCCTTCCTATTTTGTGCCAAAGAGGGTTGAAATGAAATGAAACAAAAACATAAATTAAACTAGCCACTCAACCTTGTCCTAATGACAAGTGGGACAAACCAATAAATGAAATATTGCAGAAATAAAAAGACTAACCTAGCCTTATGGTTTTGGGGGTTGGCTAAGCCAAGCTCACACAAAGATGTAGGCACAAACTAAAAGATAAATTGCAAAAAATTATAAACAAGCAGTGTAAGCCTCTTAGTGACTCCCTTGGGCTTGCTTACAATGCTAGAGAAAGAAAAGGAAGAGATGGGTATTGTTACCCAACAAAAGAAAGCTCTTTTTGAGTGTTTTGTAGGCCAAATCGGGCAACACTTCCCCTTGTACTAGTGAGAACCTGCAAAAACCAGCAATCAAAAGCTTGTTGGAAATGCTGCAAAACACAAAGAAAGTGAAAGAAAATTTCTATTTTTACACAAAAATTTTCTGCTTACAAATTTCAGCAATATAAATAATTTAAGTGACCTATTCTAAGTGTTAGATAACCCAAAATTCAGAAATGAAATGAACAAAAATAATTATTAGAAACTAAGGAGGCTCAAGATGGGCTATGAATGCAAGCTTCCAACTCAAAGCAAGCCTTGCAAACCCTTGAGATAACCTGCAAATACTTGTGAAACAATCTACAAGGTGAGAGCAAATGGTGAGCAAGTAAGATAGATAAAACAAACTAATTTGCAAACCTACTACTCTACTCACTTAGATTCACAACAACACTATTGGAAATCTACCCAAGCAAACTAATTTGCTTGGGAAATCTACTCTATATCCTAAAAATGCTTCAACAAGTACACAATATCACCTCAAATTCACAAGTGCACCAAGACAAATCTTTGACATACCATTGGTCCTCCAAAGCCTTTTATTAACAAGTAGGAAGTGGATGAGAGCAAGATGGGAGAGATGAGGAGAGTGAGGAGAAAAATGGGTAGCATAACAGTAGCAATAGAATTGGTGAGAAAATGAGGGGGAGAGGGCTTTCATTTATACTTGGGGAGGCAAGGTTACCCCTCTTGTATGCAAGACAAGTGTCCACACCCAAGCAATAGTGATCATCTCAAGGAGGACGCACTTTTAGGGTTTTGGAGAGGTGAGGGGGTTGAGGGATGAGTGAGGGGGATGGGTAATCCCCTTTTAGACCACCCAACACTATGGTTAGGGGCTAGGAAAGGCGCACTAAAGGTTAGGGGGCTCATCCCACTTTAATTTTTAAGTTGGGACAATGACTTCCTCAAGGGGGGCGCACATTTCCCTGGGGAGCAAGTGAAATGAAGTGAGTGTAAGGTTGAGGGGGTGTAAAAGGTTAGGAAAGGGGCTAGGATAGGATAGGCCTAGGCTTAGACATCCTCTCCCACCTTTACTCCAACTATTTAGCTCAATTTTACAAAAAATGACATGTTGACTATGTCACGACTAGCAATTAAATTGTTGTTTTTGGCTGACTAAGATTCCTCATGGACAAACACCTAGCAAAACTTGTCCAATTGAGCTGAAACTTGGTTCAAGGGTGTAGGGGGTCTCATTCCATTTCTTTTGAGCACAAACACCCCTATAAAAAATCCCAAGGACTTAGTTTTTACATTTTTTTATCAAAATTTAATTAAAATTACCCATCTTAGGCAATTTTAATAAATTAAGAAAACCTATCTAGACTCGACGGAATTCCACAAAACTTTGAGAGATGTCTTACATGGTCATTTACAACATTCCTAGACACTAGCTACCAAAGGACGAAACCATTAGAATGCCTTTCACCACTTTGGAGGAATTATTGTGGGAGTGACAAAATCAACGGAAATTAATAAGGCTGGTGAGGCCAAATTAATAGCCTGAGGAAAAAAAACACTTAGTGAAAGGGACTCCTCTAATGATGAAGTCCTAGGTAACCGACCTAACTATGATCC
The DNA here is from genome assembly GCA_010110895.2 of Picea sitchensis. Taxonomy (NCBI): domain Eukaryota; kingdom Viridiplantae; phylum Streptophyta; class Pinopsida; order Pinales; family Pinaceae; genus Picea; species Picea sitchensis. The sequence goes on from SNQJ01S0155296.1 coordinate 13,975, forward strand.
ATGCAGACCTATTACATTATAATCCCACATAGGGGAGCGGAAATTCCATTACAAAGATATGTGCTGAAGGCCAAAACTGCCTTGTAGAACCAGTAAGTCTCTAAGTTGGTAGCATCTGATGATGCATATCTTCATGGTACATGGAGTTGACCCCCTAGTTGAATAGGTGGTCAACAGAACCAAGGGCACATTTTCCGGGGATTATGTATTAAATGATAATTAATTAAGCTGAAGAGGTGGCATTGTTTGGAGAATGTTTAGGCACTCAAGGCTAATTTTTCTCACTCTGTTCCTCTCACTTTCCATGCAACCAGTTTCTAAAAATTCTCCCTAAATTGCTTTTAAAAGTAAAATTCCTAAATTTTAGGAAAGCCCTAAAAAATAGGGCGAATTTTCCTTTAACTCATAACTCCCTCATCCCTTGGCCAAATTTAGCAATCTAACATGCATTGGAAAGATACAATTATCCCCCATGCATCTTAACCATTATTTAATTCACCATGCGCATATACTCTCACTCATAACTCACCCATGCGCATTACTTACACTTATCCCCTCATGCGCATTAACTTTTATTTTCTTCACATTCCTCTCCTATATATTGGATGGTCTTCATTGGTTATTGGTTGGATTATTGCAACAACTAGCATACTTTCTTTTCTCATTCTTCTCTCATTCTTAGTCTAGTTACTCATCTTTGAGCAAAGTGATCATTATATCGGTTGTGAACTTGTCGATTGTGGCGTAACCAACCCTCTTGCAAGCCTATCAATAAATAAATTTTGTGTTTGTGTGCTAACCTTGTTTCCTGATGGTACTTTGTGAAATTTTGCAATTAGATTAGTGGCTTCTTACTACTCATTGTGGTTTTAATTGATCTTTTGAATAATTTCTTTATTTATTTCTCTTCTATCTTTCTTGTGCTAACCCTGCAGGATCCCTCCAAGCTAAAAACTATCCTTTTTCCCCATGTGTTGAGCGAAATTAACACGCTGTCCAAGACATATCAGCCACTGTTTTTTGTCTTATTTTGTAGAAAATCAGACTTAGGACAGCGACAAATCACCTTAGGGAGTCCCCCCTGAGGCTAGCAAGCACTAGCCCAAACGAAGAGGGGTCTAGCCCATGACAATTTAGGGCTTTTCTCCTTGAATTAGCCATGTTTTCATCGCTGTTATAACAGGTTTATCAACCCAATTGGAGGGTGGAAATTTGTGCTAACAAGACTTAAAACTAAATACACAATACAAAATTACATCAAATATATAAAAAATGTATCTCATCATCATGAGACATCTATGTTGTTCAATCTAGGAGCTTTCTATCAATTCCCTTCGCCTCTTTTACGAGTAAAGGTAATGGCTCATTTGTTACTAGAAAGTCTTGTGGTTGGAGTTGGATGACGATTGGTGGGTGTATCAATATCACTTTGTATAAAGGGTGGTGTTGAGGTTGGCACATCAATGTTCTCACTATTAGTCTTTTCCACCCCCGACGCTTTTGGTTCATCCTCCCTTGCCCCTTATGCTTTCTCCTCCTCTAACCACTTAGGTGCCTCCTCCGTATCAGGTCATCTTCCTTTGTCCCCTATGCTTGCTCCTCCTCCTCTAACCACTTAGGTGCCTCCTCCATAACAAGCCTCTTGGTCTCCATCCTCCACTCAAACATGGTTGTAATGTTTTCCAAGGAAATGGCATCCACCTCCGGTGGTCTCTCAAGCTACTTAATACACAGTGAGAGATTGAAGTAGACGTAAAACATATCATTAAGGCATTGATTCTCTAACTTTTTTTTTCCAAGGAAAATCCTGCAAAGAAACCTAAGGGATGCTTCCTCACATTTGTGGATGGCATCCCTAGTAAACCTGTCGATGTAAACTAGTGCTCCTAACTCAGGGGGATTTGAAATGAGCACCTACTGACACAAAACTAACCTAATGCCTAGCTACATTGGTGACGATTGATTGAGCTAATCCCTTGAGCTTGTTGAGACTCTAACTCGTAAGAGAGTTATAATATATTTAATGAGTTTTGAGGGTCATATGAAATCGTTCATAAATTATAAAAATTGTAATTGCTAACTTGTTGTGTTTCTTTGTGTATTTTTTCAAATACACTCCAATTGTGCTTTCAACTCGAAGCACTACAAGTTTGGCTATGCACCCGAACAACAAATTCTTGTAAAAATGATGCTTTTCCACCATAATTTCTCTCAGTTTGGCTATGCACCCGAACAACAAATTCTTGTAAAAATGATGCTTTTCCACCATAATTTCTCTCCACCAAACATCTACAACAAATGAGAAAAAGAGACTTTAAATTACACTTCAATCCAATAGAAAATTGGAAATAAAGAAAACAAAATTCAAATTTCAAATAAAACTCGTAATCAAAATTCTAATTGCTGACTTGGCATTAAAGTCTTCCTTTCTTGGAAAACAGTGTCAAAGACAAATAGTCTACTAGTGTATCTCTACAACTCCATCTCTTGATTAATGGTTTTGTGGTTAGTGTTGCCGTCCTAATACACACTTGCAAACGTGAGCAAAGTCCAGCTCACTTAGTGTGCCCTTGGAGGCACAATGCCTAGGTTCTCAGTCTGTTGCCGTCCTAATGCACACTTGCTAACGTGAGCTAAGTCCAACTCACTTAGTGTGCCCTCGGAGACACAATGTCTAAGTTCCAAGTCCACCTTGTCACCCATGGTAGGAACTTCTTCCTTCTAGGCTTAGTCCTAAGGAAGCCAAGGGGGTAGTCCCTAGTTACTAAATTAATTTTAGGTTAATGTTCTAGGAGTTAGTTCAATTTGTTATAGGCCAAAGGGGAAAACTAGCCTAAAGATGATCAAGCAACAATGCAAAGTGCAAATCTAATCTAAATGAGGAGTCAGCCTTTTCCTAAGTCAGCTAGGACTGAATTGGAGTTGGGCAATGGGGTCCGACAGGTTTGAGGGTGGTTCAATTTCAACAGTTTTACAATTGATACAGGTTTAAGCTACCCCAAACCACAGATCATAACTTTACAAAAGAATTCCTAAGTGTTACAATGTTTACAAGTTTTATAAATCAAATACAAAGATACATAAACTAGATACAAGATGTACGGTTGGAATACAAGAATACACCAGTAGCAACAAGATGTACAGATATGACAAGATGTAAGCAATTTACACATGGCCAAGTATGCCCCAATGGCACTTACTCCACTGGTGCCTTCCTTGGCAACAATCACAAAAGCACTCAGGATCAAAGGAAGTAATGCCTCTCCAAGTGGGATACTCAAAACTTCCTTGATCCACCTATCATGAATGAATAGGATATTCAACAAGTAAATTAGTTGCTCATGTAAACATAAAGGATATAAACAATGTAGTTGCAAGAGAGATAGATAAAGCAATGAGATATTATTCCCTGAGTTATGTTTACTTTGTGCATGCATCTAATACCCCCAAATACAAGTGATCTATGCAACTGGTGTTGTGGAGTTGTTTAAAGATTTTACAAATTTTAATTTCCCTTCCCCCTAACTAGGTGTGTGCCTCAAGCTTCCTCCTCCCTTGGCCAAATGAGCTTGCGTCTCCAAGAGATAGTAGGAGCTAGCAGGGCCTTACCCCTTCCAAAGGTCAACCAGCTGATGGGGAGGTAGCCAGGAAGGATCTCTAGCTGAAACCCGCAGGTGGTCCCATACTACAGGTGTCCCTCAAACCGTTTTTTTAGATGGTGGGAAGTGGATGAATGAGGCCCCTAAAATGTTACTAAAAGTTATTATGACCCACCGGGTGGGTCTTTAGGTGTGTTAGGTTGCACCCAAACAAGTTTTAGACCTTAATTTTTTAGTTTTTTTAGTATGGCGAATTGAAATGTGTGTTAAGCTTGAGAGTGCTTACAATGTGTAATCAGATCACCATTAACATGTCAAAACGTGAGGAAAATATGGCACAATGTTAAACCATCATTCATGGACATTCCACAAGTAAAACTGAGGAATTGAAAGATGAGGCGTGGGTACTTGGGAATGTAAAGATGGAAACGTGAGTGTGAATGCCTTATACCACAAGATGAGATAACTTAAGCACAAAGATATTCAAATGTTAAACATTCACCATAAACATGAGATATACTTATGTGAAAAGTGCTCGAAATGAAGCTAGGCATTAGACAATTGCAAGATATATAAACTGTGAATGTGTGTGCTTTAAACCATAAGATGTGACGAATCAGAAGTAGAGATGCTCAATCATGTAAAACATTCATTCCATAAACATAAATATGTAGCGTGTGCTTGAAGGGAAAATGGAATGATAGCTGTTTTAAACCATAAACCAAGGCCATTGATGACCTCAAAAAAGACGTTTAGCATGTGCAACCTTTAACCCATAAACATGAAATCATATATGCAAGACGTGGCTGAAGTAAACTGAGGCGTGGATGTTTAGACCATAAACACGAGATAAATGATGTGCGACGTGCTTGCAAGCGTGCAGGACGTGAGTGCTTAAGATATGAGCTAAGACGTGAGCAGCCAGGTGGTAAGTGTAACCATAAACCAGACGTGAGTTGAAACAAAGATGCTTAAACCATTGACAAGACGTGAGCTCGAAAATGTTTAGACCATGAACATTTAACCCATAAGCATTATATCATATATATTACCAAGGCGGTAGTGCTTAAACCGTAAAGGAACTAAGACGTGGGCTCTAGGAGATATTCCACATCAACATATTATCTATAAATTGCACAAGAAAAGGAGGAGGGGCCAGTGGAAGCTGGAAATAGGCATCAAAAGCTGATCTAAGAACTAACCATCATCCACGTATGTTTGCTAAGCTTATGAAAATGAAAGAGCTTGAAAAATATGAAACTTAGCAAAATAATGAGAGATCTCTAAACCATCATCACTTCATTATGCACATAAGATTTGAAAATGACTAAACGAAAAGATGAGCTATAGCATTTGGGATTGCATCTAAATCACCTAGTCATTCATCATTAGGGCGTGAGCATATAAAACTGAAGAACTTAAGGGAAAGAGAACTTAAAGATGATGATAACTATAGATATCTATCTACTAAGCATGTAAATCATCAAAAGTTAATTTCCCCTTAAGCCAAAGGCCGATTTTAGGGATGACTCCCCCAAAAGTCTTGATCAAATATGAGGACAAAGCCAGTCAAAAATTAATTTCCTTTAGGCAGAGGCGATTTTGGGGATGACTCTAAGGGTGCGGCACATTAGATAATATTCCTAAGATATATTTGCGGGAAGCCCGAGGGCATTCAATCTTAGTTCTGCAGGCAGTCCCGGGAGAAATGTCGGAATAGGCTCTGACATTGCTCGGCGAGAAACTACCTCGACAATAACCCAAAATACAAAAATGATTTGGAAATAGAGATAACTAATCTAGCCAAAGGCGATTTTGGGGGTTGGCTAGGCCAAACCTACCTCAAGGAATTATTGGCAATGTATTATGTTACAAATATACAAGAAAAATTGAATGAAATAGTACAAAGTATACAAAAATACACTACTAGAGAGCGTTGTTGGAAATTAATTTACCCAATAGTATGTCTTGATGAGAGTTGTGGGTGAGATTTGGGTAAAGCGTTCCCTTGTTCTTTGAAGTAAGTTTCTGCAAAAACCTTGACAAGCAAAAACTTCTTTGGAAATCTTTGAAGACACAACAAAGTTAGAGAATATTTCTATGTTTTTACTCAGAAAATTTCCACATAAAGATCTGCAAGAAAATGATATATTATTGTCCTATCCTAGAGTGTTAGAATGTTGAAATAAAGCTGAAATGTATGTAGAAATAAAATGGACAATAAGAAAGAGCTAGGAGTTTAAGAGAGGGTTAAGGGTAGACTCCTCTTTGAATACTATCCCAAACTAACCCCTTTTGAGATGACACACCAAAACTTAGAAGAACATTTGAAACATGGAATAGATAGTGATATTAAGACAAACTTAGAGCAAAATACTTGCAAACCCTAAGCTAACCAACATACACATAGATACCAGAATAATCAAAGCTATCTTACCCAAGCAGAATACTTCAACTCAAGATCTACTACCAATGATCATATACATAAAAACTAAACCACAATATTACCTCATGTGTAGAAAAAATCCAGAATAACCCAAGATCTTCTCATAGTCCTCCAAAGCTCTATTATTCAAAATGTGAGTAAACTCTCCAAAGAACGTAGGTGGATGGCAATGTGGCAATAGCAAGAGAGTGGAGTGAAATTCCAGTGACATAGCAGGTAGCTCAAGAGATGGTGAAAATGAGTGAGGGAGGGATTCTATTTATACCCAAAGAGGCAAAGTGAGGGCATCTAGATTGATCCCAAAGTGTGGGTTTCTAAGAAGTAAGGGCCACAATCTCAGGAGAGGAAGCCCTCCTTAGGGTTTGGGAGGTGGATTGATGAGGTGGAGGGCGTGGAGGCCCCAAAGGAGTAGAGAGGATAGGTAGAGCTAGAGTAGCACTAGAGGTATAGGAGGCCGATCAAGGTTTGGGAGAGTGGCTAAGGTTTAGAGTGTAGAGGGCTTGAGTTCTAGAAGGGGACACGAGTTAAGAGGCATGAAGTTCTAGAGAAGGGGGTGCAAGCTAGGATAGAGATGGCGCCACATAGGTTAGGGGAATGGTTGTGGGGTCAAGGTATGAGTGAGGTGGAGGCCTAGGAAGGGCACACCTCTCATGAGAGGACCCCACTCAAAGTTTGAAGTCAAATGATTAAGGTTTGGGTAAAGGGGGTCGTTTTTCCCCTTAGGGAGTGAGTAAAATGAGTGAGGATGTAAGTTAAGAGTGTAGATTTAGGTTTTAAGTGGTTAGGATGGGTTGGGAGTTAGGGGTCTAACTTGCTCATTGCTGACCTTACACCAATAACTCACTAACTCAAAATTACCAATGAAATTGACATTTTTGACTAATGTCATCTGTAATTAAAATTCTTTGTTTGTGACTCCCGATTCTAAGTGGACTAAGACATAGTAAAAAACTTGTAGAAGTGAAATTTTGAAACTTGGTCTATGGGTGTAGGGGTATTTCCATTTTCTTGAGCACAAATACCCTATCAAAAACCCCATGTGGGGATTTTTTGCAATATTTCTCAAAAAAATTAATTAATTAAATCATTAAAGGAATTTAATTAATTAAAAAAAACCTATCTAGACTCGTGAAATTCCATGAAACTTTCCTGCTGTTGTCTAGCATGGTCATTTTACAACATTCTAAACAAAGTTACCCTAGGGCCAGAGACCACTAGGCGTTCACCACTTTGGAGAAATTATTGCATATGTGGAGGAAAAAACTCAAGGGAAGTCAGCTAGGCCCAAGAGCCCGGTTGACAAACTGAGGATAAAAATACTCGGTGAAGACTCCCTAATCTAGGAAACGCATCCAAGAATTTTTGACCTAACTTATGACTCATGTAGACTTATTACATTATTAGCCAGGGGGTCTGTGGAAATTTAAAGTTTACAAGAATTTGTGTTGGGGCATCAATGCCCAAGTAGAACTAATACTATCTGGAACATAGGTGCATCATCAGATGCAAACTTCATGTACATGGGGTTATTATATAAATTTGAATAGGCCAGTCCAACACAGTCCTGTGTCACCTTGTTGGAACCTCTTCCTTCTAGGCTTACTCTAGGGAAGCCAAGGGGAGTAGAACCCCTAGTTACTAGTTTGGATTAAACGTTTATGTTCTAGAGTTGGTTTTAATTGTTGGTTAAAGGCTAAGGGGAAAACTAGCCTAAGATGCTAAATGACAAATGCAAAGTGAAAGTCTATCTATATGTCAATCAACCCTTTCCCTAGATCCAACTAAGACTTTAATTGGTTAAAGGCTAAGGGGGAAAACTAGCCTAAGATGCTAAGGCAGCAAATGCAAAGTGCAAGTCTATCTATATGTCAATCAACCCTTTCCCTAAGTCAACTAAGACTAGTGCCTAAGATTGGGCAAGGGGTCAATTAAGTTTGAGGGTGGTTTAATTACAAAAATGTTTACAAGTAAAAAAGTTGAAACTACCCCCAAGTCAAAGATTGCAATTACTTACAAAAGAATTAAAGATGTTACAATGATTACACAAGATACAAATAGATACAAAGATACAAGAATATCAAAGTGAGATCAACACATGAGCCAAGCATGCCCCAATAGCACTTACTCTATTTGACTGCTTTTCAATGGCAACCATAAAAGCACTCAAGATTCAAGAAGGTGATGCCTCCCCAAGTGGGATACTCAACTCCTTCTTGAATCACACCACAAAAGCGAATAAACCAAAAGATGTAACAATGTTTAACTCATATGCTCATAAAGACATGAAGCATTAAAGACATAAACCATGTAGTTGCAATAAGGATTATAAGCATGTAATTATTATCAATGTGTGTTCCTACACATAGATCTAAAGCCCCCAAACACACATGGATTTTCTATGCAACTAGATGTTTAAGGAGTTTCTTAAAAGTT
>SNQJ01S0155297.1:0-30631 GCA_010110895.2 Picea sitchensis
TGTTGTCCATATGTTGTATAATATTGATGGTCACTTGGAGAAAGATTAAAAATGGTTCAATAGACTTAAAATTGTTTAAGCACGGTAACAATTGATTCACCCCCCCTCTCAGTTGTCTTAGTAATTTCAACAGGAGGTGTCAGCTGTGAGTGGTTTTCCTTGGATCTCGGCCATTCAGGATTTTTGTTGCCATGTCTATTATGATTTTTGAGTCTCCTTCAATGATCAGATAGGTGAGGTTTTGATCTAGAGTCATTTGCACTCCATTGATGAGACCCCAAATTTCTGCTGAATTGTTGGTGTCGCATCCGAGATTTTCTGCAATGAGGCTTTGAATTTGGCCCAAGCTGTTTCTTATGACCGCTCCATAGCCTGAGTGTCCTAGATTGCCTTTTGATGCGCCATCAAAGTTGACCTTATGGAAGTCTGGCGGGGGGGGGGAGCCACTTAGAGAGACTAAGGGCTTTTGAAATTAGAGGGTGCTGCTGAGAAGGGGTGGAGTGTGAAAACAAGAAGCCCCAAGAGTTGAGGAGCGAGATCTCACCTGAGACAGTGGGGAAGTCTTCCTTGGTCCATGATTGTAGCTGAAGAGTTTCTTGGAGATGCAAGAGGATCGTATTCCAGAGGAGGGTGGGAGGAGACGGTTGGGAATGAAATATTTTTTTGTTCCTCTCTTTCCATAGTTGCCAAACTATGAAGCCTGGAAAGAGTTTCCAAGCTTTATTCAGGATAGGACTTTTGAAGGAACTGGAGCCCCAGTCCCTGATGGTGCTTATGATGTTGTTTTTAACTCGTTTGGTTCTTCTCATGAACTGAGTGGCCTGGTTCTAGATGTTCTCACTAAGTAGACATTTATTTAGGTGGTGCTCCATGGTTTCTGCCTGGAGAAGGAAGAGATGGCAGATCGAGGGGCCAATGAAACCTCGTCTTTGGATATTCTCCCAGGTTAAGATCTTGTTCTGGAGTAGAAGCTAGAGTAAAGTAGATATTTTGGGCCAGAGTTTTGATTTCCATATTGTTGTCCAAATGTTGTCTTTCTGAAGGTTATGGAAATTCTCCTGAAGAATGTATCCCTCCTTGAGAGTGAAGCTTCCATGAGGTGTGTATCCCCATCTAAGAATGTCTTGGTCTGTTCTTTTCCGGATTCGCCTTTGGGTTGTAGCTTGTTTCCAATGTTGCAGGTCACAATTCATTGCCACTTGGAGTTCCTAATGAGTAGATTTCCAACTTCGCCAGGGAGAGTTGTTGGGGGTTTCTGTCCACAGATTTGCCACTTTAAGAGTGGCAAGATCTTGAATATGATTTTCGTAGGATTGGAGATTTTCTTCCAATTGTAGGGGTGGCATTTGCTGCCAGGAATCCGTCCAGAATAGGGCACTTTGTCCATTACGAACTTGCTAGAAAGTATGTTCCTGTATGAGTGGTCGATTTTTCCTGGCCGCATTCCAGATGTTGGAGCTTTGAATTTTCCCCTGCAGTCTTATAAGTTGACTTTGGTGCGTATTTGGGGCATATTTTCATTTCCAAAGTTTTGCCCAGATCTCTGCTAGAGTTTTGAGCCATCTCCACCAAATTCTTGCTCCCATGGTGCTATTTAATTTTCCAAGGTCCCGGAGGCCCAAACCACCTAAAGATTTGGGCTTGTAGACTTTGTCCCAGCTGACTAGGGCCCATTTTTTGTTTGGGTTGTGTCCATGCCATAGAAAGTTTCTTTGCAGATTCCTTATTTTATTTATGACTGGTTGGGGGCCAGCTAGGGCTGAGAAAAGGTAAGTTGGGATGGATTGGAGCACTGACTTTAAGAGAACATTTCTAGCTGGAAGGTTGAGGGAGCGAAAGTTCCAGTTGCTAAGACAGTTGGTGATGGAGAGTAGGAGAGAATCCCAGGAGATGTTTCTAGTTGTTGAGTCAGAAAGAGGGATTCCTAGGTATCGAGAGGGAAGAGTATAGACAGGGGTATTCAGAATTTGAGAAAGGTGATGTTGGATTGCCACATGAGTATTGAAAAAGAAGAGTTGTTATTTGCCCAGATTATAGGTAGTGCCAGAGGCTTCGATGAAATCATAGAGGATGGAGTTTAGTTTAATTGCTTCTTGCGCAGTGAGGGTGTTCATTAGAAGCGTGTCATCGACAAATTGGCTGTGGGAGGATGTCGGTTGTAATCTATGAAGGGGGAGACCTTGGAGGGATACATTTTGAATTGAGGCCTTGATATAGCATCCTAGACCTTCAACCATTATGACAAAGAGAAAAGGGGAGAGAGGGTTGCCTTGCCTTATCCCTCTTGAGGGGGAGAAGGGTTGAGAGGGGACGCCATTGACAAGGATTGAGAAAAAGGTTGAGGATATGAGGTTCATTATCCAGGAGACCCAATCCTTGTTGAAACTGAAAGCCGATAGGAGCGCTTTCATGTATTGCCAGCTTAATTTGTCAAAATATTTTGAAAGGTCAAGTTTTAGAAGCATACCTGGAGTGCGAGTGCTTTTGAGCGAGTGAATGATTTCATGGACAAGAATGACACAATCCATGATTTTCCTTCCTTCGACATATCCTGATTGCTCCTTGGAGATGATGAAGGGTAGAATTGGATTGAATCTTAGAGCTATGACCTTGGAAATGATTTTGTATATCATGTTGCAAAGAGCTATGGGTCTGAAGTTCCTCGGATTTGTGACTCTTTCTTCTTTGGGTATTAGGGTGAGGAAAGTGGCATTTAGTGCTGGAAGAAATTTTCCTGAGCTGTGTGATTCCTCCACCAGCTGCCACACTTTCTCCCTTAACATTGTCCAACAGGAGTGGAAGAAGTCTGTTGTGAAACCATCTAGACCTAGAGCCTTGCCTGTGGGTAACTCCTGAATAGCCCGACCACTTTTGCTTGCGTTATTGGTGTCATGAGAGCCTTATTCTGTTCCTGGGTGATTATAGTTGGGATATTTTGCGTCACCTGCTCTATTGCTAAGGTGAGGTCCACCTTGGGTTCTAAGAGGAGATCCTTGTAGAAGTCTGTCAGCTCATGCGTTATTTCCTGATGATTTAACAGGGTGTTTCCTTGCGAGTCATCCAACTTCGTGATGCGATTGATAAGTTGTCTGTGGATCATTGAACGGTGGAAGAATTTGGTGTTCTTCTCTCCTTCGTTGAGCCATTGAACCCAAGATTTCTGTCTCCATAGGATTTCTTCCAGCTTGTGTCTTTCTTCTAGTTGTCTTTTGATTTCACTCTCCTCCTATTGCTGAGTGATTGTGTATCCTGCTTGAATTAATTGTCCGTGAAGGTTCTCTAGTTTTTGTTACAATGTTTTCCTCTCCTGGAAAATTTTCCCAAATATTTCTTTGTTCCATTTGTGCACATATTGTTTGAAATGTTTGAGTTTTTGCTGGAAGCAATACATTTTTGTACCCATCTGTGTTTCCACAGTGCTCCACCAGTGACGGGCTAGCTCCTGGAAATTTGGATGGGAGAGCCAAAACTTTTCAAATCTGAAGGGTTTAATCTTGGGGGTGGCAATTATGTCAATCCAGAGCTGAACCGGCCAGTGGTCTGAACCTTCCCTCAGGAGGATGTTGGAATCTACTAGGGGGTCTTCCAAGAGGAGCATTTCCGAGATGAGGAAGCGATCAAGCCTGCTTTCTATTTGATGGTGACCTGATCTTTTGTTGGTCCAGGTGTAGGTGCCATTGCCATTCTCAATGTCTACCTATCTGTGGTTCTCTATGAGTTCCTAGAATTTTGCGTTATCCTGCTCCAGGCGCTTTTCTCCCCCTCGCTTCTCCTATAGCGTGAGATTCATGTTGAAGTCGCCACCTATTATCCATATTTTACCCTCTGCTAAGGAACCTAGGTAAGCCAAGTTTTGAAGAAAGAGGTCTTTGTCTTGGTTGTTCTGCGGTCCATAGGCATTTGTGATCATTCCTTCCTTGTCTGAGTCGATGGCTCTATAGTGCGTTGTGATGGTGCACAGAGTGGAGAAGCCTTGATCAAGGATGATTGTTGCAAGATTCCATAGGATGGCCAGGCCTCCTAAATGCCCTTTTGAGTCTGTTTGATAGGATTCGCAGTTACGCCAGCATCTTTTGATGATATCTTCTGCAGTTTTCCCTGCACATTTTGTCTCTTGTATCAAGAATATACCAGGGTCTTCCAATTTGATGCAGTTTCGGAGAATCCTTTGTTTGGATCTTCCATTTAGGCCTCTGATATTCCAGGTGAGGATATTCATAGTTAACAATTAGGGGGGTGGGAAAAGGAGCTCTCTGAGAGCTTGTGAATCTGTCCCGAGTTGATCATATAGTTCCTCGCTTCCTTTATTAGTTGATGAGTTGATTTTCTGCCTCGTCACATGTTTTCTTTTGGGTGCTTTCTTGGATCTTGGTTTGGGTCTATGCTGATCCCCAACCTTGATGTCGCCCCTGCTGATGAGTCTAGAAATACTTTGTGAACTTTCCTGAGTTGGTCATCTGGTAAGGTTTGAAGATCCTTCTTGTTGAGTGCTTCTTCTAACCTGTCTAGGTCGATTTATGCTAGGTCCCGCTCATCCATTTCCATGACAGTGTCTTCCTCTCTTTCTGGTTCCTTCCCTAAGACTGGGTGAGTCTGTGGATCAGCTTGGTTTGTTGGGGTTTGATACTCTTGTGAAGACTGGTTTTCCTTGTGCTTGCTGGGATCTGTCCCCGCGGTCTTGTGGGGGTTTTCCACTTCTTCTACCTCTGGGAGGCGATTGAGGGCTTCAAATGAATTATTATTTGGGTTATTTTTTCCGTTGTTGGTAGTGGGCTTCTTCTGTGCTTGTCTCCTTCGATTTTTCACCTGGGTAAATCCTTCCTTTGATTTCTCTTCAACTTCCCTCTTAGGGGGGGTGTTGAGAGGGAAGTCTCTGAAAAGGTGTCCATGTTCATGGCATTTTCGACATCTGAAAGGAATGTGTTCATAGTCTATGGTTTGGGCCCATTCCTCGTCTTGGTATTCTAAGGTAACTGTGCCTGGAAGAGCTTTGGAGATGTTCATGTAGACACATATCCTTGCGTAAGAGGTGTATTTTATTTGTTTGGTAGCTTCAGAGGATTTGACATATTTACCCAAGGTGTTGCCTATGCCCAGTAAAATTTCCTCTAACCAGAACTCTTGAGGTAGGTAATAGAGGCGAATCCATACTAGTGCGTATGCGAAGTTTTCATTTTCTAGGTAGAAGCGTTCTGTCCAGAAGCGGAGGTAGAGGCCAGTCGAATTGTAGAAATATGGTCCCCCTTCAAAGATCCATTCCTTGTCTTCCAGGTTGTAGAATATTACTATGAAGAAACCTTTGGAGCTCAGCTGGAGCTCATAGTCTCCCTTGAGGTTCCACCACGCCTTGATCCAACGAGTTAGGTCATTTTTTGAGGGCCAGAGACCTAGGAATTTTCCTATGAGGGCTTGGTATCTCATGAACTGCATGTGCTCCCCTATCCTGGTGGTTTTGATGATGTACCTGGGCGCAATTGGGGCTTGGGGGATACGTTTTTCGGGTGTCCAGACCCGAGCTGCTTTTGGATGCGAGGAATCAGCATCCATGTTCGGTTCTTTGCTTATATCCATATTGTCCTGCAGATATTGGTCTCGTAAGTGCAATGGCGGCTCAAAGGACGGTCTGCGTGCCCTCGAGTTCTTCGGATCATTGGTGGCGATGTTGCAGTAAGAAGGGGATTTCGCCCCCCCTTCTGTTCCCATTCTTCTATGGTGGTCAGTATGAGGGTGCAGAGGCGATCAGAGGTGTGTAGAGGAGTTCAGACATGGTCAGGGTAGGAGGGTAGCAAGTGCATGTGAACCCTAATCTTGCAGACCTCTGCTCTCAGTCAACCAACCTAACTACAAATATACATTGATTTGTTGAAGTATCGACTTTTTTTATTAGGATGTCTATAAGGTGTCCTTGCAAATTGATTTTTACTTTGTATACTTGTATCTTTTTCTTGATTAACTTTTGGAATTGAGTCTTCTTCATACCCCTGACTTGTTTCTACTTCGACATTTGAAGACCTCTTTACCTCGGCTAGATTTGTATCCTTTTGAGTTGTAAGGTTGACTGGGTCTGTATTAAATTATTTATCCACAATTGAGGATTTTACATATGAAGACTTCTCTAGTTCCATAGGTTCAATCCATGTCTCGTTATCAACCAATGATTATGTGTTGCTAAGTTGTTCTAACTTGTCCTGTAGTGTCTTATTATCACTCTTTATCTTCTTAATCTGTGTGAGTAAACTTTGATTATGAACCTTTAGGCATGAGTTTTCTTCCCTATCTGATTTGTCGACTTTGTTTGTGTCTTCCTTCTTAGATTTTTCCTCTTTCAACATTCTGATTTGTTCCAATAATCTTTGATTAAGGTTCTTTAAATGCAAGGTTTTTTCATCTTTTTCCGATAATTTATTTCCGAGGTCCTGATTTTCTTGTTCCAATTTCTGAACACATTGTTTCGTATCTTTTAACTTCTTGATCTATGTAAGTAGTTTCTTATTGTCGTCTTTTAAGAAATAAATCTCTTCATGTTTTTCCATGATAACTTCGTCAAATTATTTTTGTAAACTTAATATTGACTTTTGATTGTCTTGAAGGATCACCTTCGAGATATCTTTATACTCTTTTGATGAAGATATTATCAATTTTGACCTCATAGCAATGTAATGGAATGTCGTCATTTTCTTTTTATAAGAAAACGTCAAAAATATTTTCTCTGTGTTTAAGATGAAGGTACCTAGTTTTCCCAACCAGGGTAACCCGAGAATTGTGTCAAAGTATTGTTTATACATAGTTGAAACTTTGAATTGGGATATGTATTCATAATCATCAATTGTCATTTGCAAGTCTTTAATTTCATATTTTTTTTGTGGAAAATATCTTCCTTTTCAATTATATTTAGCTCTTGAATTGATAATTGATTTTCCAATTCGATATTAATGTTATTTTCCTTATGGTCCAGACTAATAACGATGTTAATCTCTTTTCCTTGAATATTACCCTTGAATGTAATTAATCTGTAACATGGAATATCAAGACCTTCATAAGANTGAATTGATAATTGATTTTCCAATTCGATATTAATGTTATTTTCCTTATGGTCCAGACTAATAACGATGTTAATCTCTTTTCCTTGAATATTACCCTTGAATGTAATTAATCTGTAACATGGAATATCAAGACCTTCATAAGAAAATCTTACTTCCTTCATTTTATTAGAATTCAAGTTGGCTTTGTCGATAATTTACGACAAATAATACTTTTATTTACCCCTTCGATAATTAATCGGATGCACAAAGTGTGAAGGTCCCACTTTTTAGATAATAAATGGTGCATTGTTATCACTTTCACTTATTCTTTTTCAATTTGATCATATATATGCAGTAGTCTAAATGTTCTACCTTTTGGGGGTTTTCTGGCCACTTTTTCCATTTGATTTTGCTCGAAATCCAGTGATGAATGGTTGGATCTGCAAACTTGAGTGGCTAAGTTTGTATAATCCGAGTGCCCCAGGGGTTTTTCAGCACGCTAAATCCATTTATGCATTCAAAAAGGCAATTTAAAAAACAAAAACTAGATATTTTGTCCAAATTTACATCGTCGGATTTCGATCAATTCCTGCCAAAAAACCCAAAAGGCAAAACTTTTAACCAACACCTATATATATATAGAAAGAAAAAACGCTTTAATTACTTTTTTTTTTTAATCAATGTATTATATTATTTATTACACCTTCACACTTTTTTAACCTTGTAATTTATGAAAATTATTTTAATATTTGACTTTATATATTTCCACTAATCAACTTTTCTTGTCTTCACTTAAACCTTCGAATACTTATTTTTATATTTTTTTGGTTATTGACTTAAACCTTGGTAATTTCCTTTACCTAAAATTAGAGTGGTATTAAATACACTAATAACCCTCCTTCTAGCTTTAGAACTTTAACCCTTTTACCTTTTTTATTCCACTTAATATATATAATTTTTAATTACTAATTCCTTAGTCACGATTTTTCTGAAATGATAGCCTGAATTTACCACACAGGATTTAAACCTTAATCACTGAGTTTACACAATTTAGAGTTGGATTTGAACCGGCACGAATTTTAATTTTGAATCGTCTCCCCTGTGACAGTGATTATACAACGAATAATACTCCAGCGAATTAAACAGGGAATAATTTCCTCGCTCGTAACACTTCCGTAGTGAAATGGAAATGCTTCTAATATTAGGGTTTACGGTGAGATTTTTGGATTTTAATTACCCTCGCGAATAATTGGATTCGTAATGTCGTGGAAAGTGTTGTTTGTAGAAGGAGACTTATCGATTCGCACTGTGTTGCAATGAACAAGGTTCGATTTTAACGACCAGACCCCACGCAATTATGAGCCGATAGAACTCAGCTGACCCGATTTATTTTTTTCTTGTGTATTATTGCAACACTAATTTAAATTTTGGTGGTTTTTTTTGGTAACAGAACGATATACAAATTCTGTTTTTTCAAGCTTACAGGGGAAACAGTTTATTTCTTCGGAATTCTGAATTTTTTTTAAATGGCCAAAGGTCGATTGGTGGTCAAGGACTAGATCAGAAAAATTTTAAGAAATGGAGTTTGGCCAAAAGCTCGGATCAGAAAAACAAAGCAAATCTTTGATACCACTGTGGCTAACCAACCTGGTTCACTATTTAAATATCCAAAATACTTGGAATAAAAATGAAATATGAGATGATTGATTACAATGACAATGAGGGCCATATATACCCATGCAGGGGTGCTCTTTCATTAATAGACATGTCTTTTGGATATGACATGTATTTTCATTATGATGTATTAATTATTATTATTTAATGATTATTTATTTATATCTATATATTTTATATATTTATTTTCGTTACACACGTTCTCTATTACACCATGTGTAGGAATGACCCTTGATTCAATCTCGCGGACATTTATGTAAGACCTTGTGACTTCCAAACCCAACTGTCTCATTACCTTCAAGGCCATGATGTTTGCAATTGTTCCTAAGTCAAGCATACAATTGTTCAAGCACTTATTGTTCATTTGCAAGGAGATAAAGAAGGGTGGGTGCTCATCAAATTGTGGTCTAAAATAGTTAGCTCGCAACATTATAGGAGGGTCCACAGTTCACCTTATACTCTAAAGAATTTCTCAACTTTGTTTCTCATCGAGGAAATATTGATGATCTCTGTTAGAGATATAGGTATGTTGATCTTTTCCAAGACACCATTTATGTCAATATTCAAGTCTATGTCACTAGTCTTGGGCAAAATGGAACTAAGAGGAAGATTATTTGTTGGTGGTGGAGGACGCCCTAGTTGAGGGGACTTAGGGTCACTAGAAGGAGGTTGAGGTGTACTTCTTTGTCTTGTGTATACTTGTAGTTCCTTCTTACTAAAATTCTCTCTTGATTCATCATCCATTATGTTTATGATTTTCATCCTTGCCCTCCTGGTTGCTTCTCTCTTTCCCTCCTTAAGTTGTTTAGGTGTGATTTTGAGGCATGCTTGGGGAGATATGGAAAATATATGGTTTATGGTATCAAAGACATTCATATAATCAGGTTCCCCATTACTCCTTGGGCATTCATGTTCCCAATGTGAATCCTCACAAGATAAGCACCTAAGAGTCTCTTCTTGAGTTATGACATTGGAAGGATCTAGAGTGTTGGGGACCTTTTGTTCATTTGGAGCCCTAGGTTTCCATGTTTGGCTTGAACTTTGAAGCGAGCCCCTGAAAGAATGCTTAATGGCTTGTTGTTCTAACCTCTCTAAATTGGTGATCATATTCATCATTAGAGTTTGATTCTTGGCGAGGTCATTTATTGCTTCTTCAATCCTTTGCACCCATGGAGCACTAACATCTTGAGTGGGCTCAACATTGTGTAATGTTCTTGGTTTGGTTTCATCCTTGGCTCTAGGGGCATAAAAAGGTTCTACCTTACAGGATGAAAGATTAGCCTCAATTCTTGCATCCATTTCTTGGACCTCTTCAAGGGTCTTTGGACCCTTGTCCTTGAGCAAGTACCCAAAGTTTCCTAGGAAATCCTTGATGTAGAGGAAGAGAAGGTAACATTTCCTAGGGTGATGATTGCTAGAGATTTGTTGAAGCAACTTTTCAAACTTGGTATCCAATTCTTTAATAGTTTCATTCTCCAATTTATTCATTTCAATAAGTCGCATCAACAATAAATTGGGGTCTTCTTTGTTGAGATTCAACAAGAAGATCCTAGTGAAAATTATGCACTTACACTAGGATGGAGCCTCAGGCTATTTTTAGGTGGAAGTCTATTTTTAGATGATGAGCCAATTCTATTTATAGATGATGTCTATTTATAGATGGTGAGCAAATTCTATTTATAGATGTATGTTGACTATTATTATCCCTTAATAATAGTTAGAGAATAAATATTAATATATTCTCAATGAGCACTTGGAAATAGTTAATTGAAGTGGCAAATTAGTTAGCTATAGGAAATTCGAGTTCAAAGGTTGGTTGGTGGGACATGGAAGTTGAATTAGTTGTAACTAAGTGACTTGAAGTTGTAACAGAGTTATAAGTGTAGTTATGTGAGTTGTGAAGCAGTTTAACTCAGTTAAGTGAGTTAAGCTTAGTTGTACTAGTTGTAACTGAACTTACACTAGTGAGAGTTCAGTGAATTAATTATTAAGTAATTCACAATCAATGATCTCACATGCAACTGAAGATTTACCATTGTTAACTACATGCATGTCAAATCTAGTGGAGACTCAGTTGAGATAACAGGTGAAAGGGACAATTTGGCTATCAGTTGTGATTTGAGTGAAGTCACACACACACAGTGGATATGCCCATGAGCAATGCACATCCTAGGCAAGAGGAATTCGAATCATTTGCAGGTTTTCCATTATAGGGATTGCGCAGAGGAGGCAAATAATTGGCACATGTATTTGTTGATTTTTGTATGACAATGTGAGACGATTGTATATTGTACTGAGAGCTCTTGGATTAGAGTTATGTATGAGATTGGTTTATGATCCATGATATACATAATATATGATAGTGGGGTTTTTAACTTTATGCTTTCCTAGTAAAACATCTATGTTATGTGTGATTGATCTTTCTTCTTGATATTGCAATTGGTGATCATGTTTTAAATTCCGCAAGAATATTTGTAGAAGCGATTATGTATTTAATAGTGGCATATAATTGTTAGATCAAGAGAATCCAGGAAATACATAATTTGTATTGAAACTTCTGCATTCTTTAGTACTCCTTTTAGGAAAGATCTCCTCGAGCTGATCCATGGTGTTAACGCTCTGTAATTTGCCTAAGGTTGCAGAGGCAGTGACAGAGGTAACCTCAAACCACTTGGAGTCTTGGATCTAGCCCTCCAAGACTCAGAGAGGGCTCTCTCTTTTCGATTTAATTTGGTTTGTATGGGATGGATGTTACTCTAGCTATGAAAGTATGGGATTGGGGTTTTTGGAATACTTAGATGAGGATGTGCTTGACGAGTTTCTCAGATCACCATTGGGCTATGGGGTCTGTTTATAAGATAATGATCAAATCAGATCTAGAGGAAAATGTCTCCACAGGGCAAGATAGTAACAATTGTTGGATCGAATCAAGTTTGAATGGTGTTGATTTGAGGAAGAAATGGGGGAGGAAAAACTAAGCAAATGAGTAGTTAAGAATTCATAAACTGAGTTTTAGAAGAAAACATAAAGATTATTGAAAAGTTGGACAAAGAGTATGCATGCATAATTTTTTCTCCATTACTCTCTTTCAATAATAAGAAATGAAATTGCTTGAATGATAGCAAAAAGATAACTGAAAAAACATACAAGGAACACACCACCAACGCTGCTACACAAGAATCTTGTAAATCATTTTCTCTATTACTGTTTAGTCATGCAAAAATTACAGACAAAAAACCTCCTGGAGTAGCAAGGCCCACAGTCCAGCCAAAGGGAAAACTTCACACAAGTTGAACCCTTTGTACCTCTAATTCATCCAATATTAAACAGTCTATGGCCACATTAGATCCCTATGAGTCGAACTCCTCTGGCCTACAAAAGTGGATATGTTCCTATCTTTTGGCTGATGTTTTAAATGCTGGGAGTTTGGGATCTTTACTTCATTCCAAAAATAGAAAACAATTTCACAAACCAAAACGACACATGTAAATTGTCTTCAAACTGTTGTAGCTAATGAAATCAAATTCCTTAAAATCTGAAACTTCTATGTAACTGCTCTGTATCCACTGATCTTCTGCCTCAAAATGCTGAAAGACACCTCACCAAATGCTAAGCTGTCACTTGAGAAATTTACTTCTAGTTATCTTGGGTGAATTTGAGTTTCCCTTTGTATTCTCCTCTTATCCTTGAGCTGTTAAAAATATCTAAGAACAAGGGATAAGACTGATTCTGTTTCCACCTGTCATTTTGTTGGCCTTGGATTCTAGATCTTCCTCGTTCTGGATCTGCCTCATTTGTTTTGGCGGAATTTGGGTCTTGACTGCCAGCTGCATTCGAAAAGATGCCTCAAAACAAGGATGCCCTGCCACATCAAGAACACCTGCATGTACCTCTTCCAGATTGTTATATGATCCCTCCCTACGAAGCTTGCCAATAGCTACATCAATAGTATTAATAAACCATTCATCCTCTGGCAGGGCACTGTTAGAGTCTATTCCTCTTGTAGTGAATGCCTTGATGGCATGAGTTATTATGGATGAGACACTTTGAATGATATGTCTGGAGGAATAACATTCAGACTTTGCAATTTGACTTACAAAGTGCATATCCAAGATAGACTGTTGTAGTCCAAACGGACTTAGGGATGTTGAATTGTCCTCAATCACTTCCCAGGAGTCCTGATCATTTGATAACCAAAGTATGATTGTCTCTGTCAGCCTTATAAGCAATTGCTTCACCACTTGTCTCTTGCAATCAACGCAAACGCAACAAGCTATGCAAGCTCGTTCAATTTCATGAACAATGCCTGGAAAGATGAAGAGGGAATTGCATCTGCATCCCAAAATAGATCCTCGCTCTTCCCATTTAGATATGTATTTCCGATTAGTTTCACAGTGCCTTCTTGGTTTGTAGTTTGTTGTCCCAAAAATTTTGAGACAGAGAGTGGCATCAGTTCATCAGCAAGGGCTGATGCATTTCCCAAAAGGGCAAGCTATTGAGCCTCTGTTTCTGCACAAATCAAATTAGAGTTGTCTCTAACTCTGTGTTATTTTCATCTTCCAAGGGATAGGGTATAGCTCTCATACACGTATTTATATAGCTATCAAAAAGGCGAGCAAAACTATTCATAATACTTCCTCCCAAGTACACAATTGTGAATTGGGTCAAACATTCTACAATGTCCTGCACCACTGAAAAACATTTGAATGCACTATTAGTCAGCC
The DNA here is from genome assembly GCA_010110895.2 of Picea sitchensis. Taxonomy (NCBI): domain Eukaryota; kingdom Viridiplantae; phylum Streptophyta; class Pinopsida; order Pinales; family Pinaceae; genus Picea; species Picea sitchensis. The sequence continues at coordinate 13,421 of SNQJ01S0155297.1, forward strand.
TAACTTGACAAACCAAGCCAACAGTGTTTTGCATCCGAGATGTGTGCTTCATAAGGATACCATTAACTGGTGAAGTGAGGACCCAATCATCATTTGCTGCTAAAAGCACAGATATCTTCCTCAACCAGTTTTAAGTTTGCCTCTAAAGCCCCTTCCCAATATAGTTGAATATGCTCTAAAAGATATGGAGATAATGTCAATCCTTCCTTCTCCAGCACTAAGCAAAGCGACAAAGAAACCTACACACACATTGTGGTAGCACGAAAACCTGCTTCTGGCTTTGAGGAGGATGTACATTTCTTCACCATCTCCACAACTGAACCAATCTCCTTCACATACACAACTTTAGCATTTCCATTTCTAAGAATGACAACTTTATCCCTGGGAGGAGCTGTAAGGCCAGCCTGTGCCAGGCTAGCAAGGAAATACCCTGCAAAACTATTGCTAGAGACGTATGTATAAGGAATGCCCTCTGCCTCGATTTCTCTACGGACTTTGGCTTTCACCTCAAACACATTCTTTGCAGGCTCCACTGTATGGACATTACCAACATCATTTCCGAACACAGAATGGAAAAAACCTATTGATGGTTCCGACTTCTTTAATAGCTTTGATAATATTGACCTGGCTATCTATCTGTAGTGATCCAACTGTGGAGATTACCACGTCCAATTTCTTCACTGCCTCCACAAGGCTTGCATGATCCTCTAACAATCCATGGACTATATTAGCACCTGAGGCCTTGAAAGATTCCAGAAGCTGGGCTTTCTCGGAATTAGAAGAAGTCGTGGACTCTCTGACCAGAAGAAAAGGTGGGATGGTCGAGATCAAGGATATCCTTGGCAACACGGTGACCAATGTAACCTGTTGCGCTGATTAGAAATATCATGTTGTTGCATCTTTTTGAAAGCTCCATTTGTTTGTTCAGTTTCCTTACTTGGATGCAATCGTCAAATCATCGATGGTGGCACTGGTTTTCCTGTGAATATATGACTTAACATCTTTGTCTGTAAAATGATAATCCAAGGCTTTTGTCGGATGAAATCGATCGAAACTCTTCTCTAGATGTTAGAGACCCTAATGCCTCTGAACAGAGGGAACGATCTTCCGGGAAAAAGTTGAATTTCGACTTGTTTTTTATGTCTATGCAGCCAGGGCCGCCAGAGAGGTGGGGATTGCATAGCATTTGGCAATAGAAGTTACTAAAGCCATTGGTCCTCTGCTTGTGGCGCCTGTGTAATAGCCTCAATAATTAGTTCTTCACTTGCTCGACGCCTGATCACATAAGAAAATATAAAGAGGGGGCCCTCCTCCCAGGATTTCTGCCATGGCTTTGGAACCTGGTTCGAGCACTGGCAAAATTTGTTAACCCGTGTCTTGTGTGTTGCGTGATGTTGCGTGCTAACCCCTGACAGGTGTTGTGTTGTTGTGTGACAGGTTGCATGGAGTTGGAGTCTTGCATTTGGCCGTTGGCTTGCAAGTTTGTTGTAGGCTTGTGAAAGGTGCTAAGTCTCGGTGTTGAGTACTTGGATATTGGCCCTCAGCCAATATACCTTTTGGAAAATATTATTCAAATAGTTTATATTTTGATACACCAGACAGAACACTCTTCATGCAGACCGAGGGGCCAATTTTTTTTTAAACTAGCTACATGCTTTTGGTGGCTATAGGTACACAAAAAGTGGGTTCTAAGCGACCAAAAGCTCTCACTTTCGGTAGATAACATTACATGAAACGCTACTCTTTAACTACCGAAAACAAAAACTCTTGTGTGATAATATTTGAGGTGAATTGAGAAATTTCTGTTGCTTTTACACCTTTGTCGTGCGTCATGAGCCAAAGCATAATGCCTGAAAAAGATAGATATTAGTCAGAACACTGATTCCCCTATTATATAGGGTTCTAACATAGGCTCCACCTGGGGAAGATAGTTCCGAAGGAGATGTCTAGAACCATTGAACTCTGGGAACTTGATAATTAGTGCCTTATCCATTGGGATTTTCCCCAATATGCAACTTGATCTACTACAAAATCCCTGGTAGCTGAAAATCTTGAACTGAAACCAAAATTCTCTGCAAACTGAAGTCTGGATCACACTTGAACTAAAAATATGAAAAGCAATCTGAAACTGAAACTAAAAAAAAATGCTCAGAGCACTGAACTTATTTGCACCCATCTACCTACCCTAATCTACTTCATAATTTTGTTGAATCAGGTAATACAAAAATGCCAATGAAGCCAGTCCAGTAGCTGCAAAAACACATGGACAACTTGACTGCTTGTCGATGAAACCCTAAGTATACCTTGATTATGTGTCCTCATAATATGAAATGGCAATTGTTGGCATTTTTGGTCCTTATAGGGAAAACATGTTTGAAAACTCAAACTAACATGGACCTCCATGTAATCCGCTATAGGATCAATTAAAACATGATGCATGATATTTGCCTCTAGATCTTCAATGACTAGTTGATCAGTTGCATCCTCAAAATAAAACCATGCATCTACAACTTCAGCCTTATACTTGAAAACATAATCATCATCAATCTGCAAATCAATAGGTAGTATGATTTCCTCTTGCTTTGGAGAAGGAAGATTTTCCAAGAATTCTTTGAGATCTAGGAAATTATATGACTGAATTTGAGAATCCAAAAGTTCAATATCATTTTCGAACTTTTCAATAACTAGCTTAAGAAAACAAATTTTACTTTTAGGAGAAAATTTGCTCGATTCCAAAACACGAAACACAGTTGTTAAAAAGTCTTCGTCAATGTGAAATTCTGCTAACTTACCCCTAAATTCTTCTATGGCTTCACAAGATATTGGATTTGCCACATACCCTGTCATCTTGAAATATCATCAAGGCTTTGAAATATGGATTCTTCAGCAGTGAAGTCGCTTGTGAAATTTGAAGCTCGGGATCTTGAACAATGTAGTCTCCAGGTGAAAGGTACAGCCTTCCTGTGTTTGGCTTTTGTTCACCATCAGAAGTCAAATCTGAACTTGATATGTTTTCTGGAGAACTCGAAAGCTCGATTCCCCAGTGGAGTCGCTAAAATGTTAACGCTCTGTAATTTTCCCAAGGTTGCAGAGGCAGTCACAGAGGTAACCTCAAACCACTTGGAGTCTTGGATCTAGCCCTTCATGACTCAGAGAGGGCTCTCTCTTTTCGATTTAACTTGGTTTGTATGGGATGGATGTTAGGCTAGCTATGAAAATATGGGGTTGGGGTTTTGGGAATACTTAGATGAGGATGTGGTTGATGAGTTTCTCAGATCACCATTGGGCTATGGGGTCTGTTTATAAGATAATGATCAAATCAGATCTAGAGGAAAATGTCTCCACAGGGAAAGATAGTAACAATTGTTGGATCGAATCAAGTTTGAATGGTGTTGATTTGAGGAAGAAATGGGGGAGGAAAAACTGAGCAAATGAGCATTTAAGAATTCATAAACTGATTTTTAGAAGAAAACATAAATATTATTGAAAAGTTGGACAAAGAGTATGCATGCATAAATTTTTCTCCATTACTCTCTTTCAATAATAAGAAATGAAATTGCTTGAATGATAGCAGAAAGATAACTGAAAAAACATACAAGGAACACACCACCAACGTTGCTACACAAGAATCATGTAAACCATTTTCTCTATTACTGTTTAGTCATGCAAAAATTACAGACAAAAAACCTCTTGGAGTAGCAAGGCCCACAGTCCAGCCAAAGGGAAAACTTCACACAGGTCGAACCCTCTGTACCTCTAATTCATCCAATATATAACAGTCTATGGCCACATTAGATCCCTATGAGTCGAACTCCTCTAGCCTACAAAAGTGGATATGTTCCTATCTTTTGGCTGATGTTTTAAATGCTGGGAGTTTGGGATCTTTACTTCATTCCAAAAATAGAAAACAATTTAACAAACCAAAACAACACATGTAAATTGTCTTCGAACTGTTGTAGCTAATGAAATCAAATTCCTTAAAATCTGAAATTGCTTTGTAATTGCTCTGTATCCACTGATCTTCTGCCTCAAAATGATGAAAGACACCTCATCAAATGCTAAGTTGTCACTTGAGAAATTTACTGCTAGTTATCTTGGATGAATTTGAGTTTCCATTTGTATTCTCCTCTTATCCTCGAGCTGTTAAAAATATCTAAGAAAAAGGGATAAGAATGATTATGTTTCCACCTGTCACTTTGCTGCCCTTGGATTTTGGATCTGCCTCGTTTTGGATCTGCCTCATTTGTTTTGGCAGAATTTGGGTCTTGACTGCCAGCTGCATTCGAAAAGATGCCTCAAAACAAGGATGCTCTGCCACATCAAGAACACCTGCATGTACCTCTTCCAGATTGTTATATGATCCCTCCCTATGAAGCTTGCCAATAGCTGCATCAATAGTATTAATAAACCATTCATCCTCTAGCAGGGCATTGTTAGGGTCTATTCCTCTTGTAGTGAATGCCTTGATGGCATGAGTTATTATGGATGAGACACTTTGAATGATATGTCTGGAGGAATAACATTCAGACTTTGCAATTTGACTTACAAAGTGCATATCCAAGATAGACTGTTGTAGTCCAAACGGACTTAGGGATGTTGAATTGTCCTCAATCACTTCCCAGGAGTCCTGATCATTTGATAACCAAAGTATGATTGTCTCTGTCAGCCTTATAATCAATTGCTTCACCACCTTGTCTCTTGCAATCAACGCAAACGCAGCAAGCTGTGCAAGATCGATCAATTTCATGAACAATGCCTGGAAAGATGAAGAGGGAATTGCATCTGCATCCCAAAACAGATCCTCGCTCTTCCCATTTAGATATGTACTTCCGATTAGTTGCACAGTGCCTTCTTGGTTTTCAGTTTGTTGTCCCAAAAATTTTGAGACAGAGAGTGGCATCAGTTCATCAACAAGGGTTGATGCATTTCCCAAAAGGGCAAGTTGTTGAGCCTCTGTTTCTGCACAAATCAAATTAGAGTTGTCTCTAACTCTGTGTTATTTTCATCTTCCAAGGGATAGGGTATATCTCTCATACACGTATTTATATAGCTATCAAAAAGGCGAGCAAAACTATTCAGAATACTTCCTCCCAAGTACACAATTGTGAATGGGGTCAAACATTCTACAATGTCCTGTACCACTGAAAAACATTTGAATGCATTATTAGTCAGCCTAACTTGACAAACCAAGCCAACAGTATTTTAAATCCAAGATGTGTGCTTCATAAGGATACCATTAACTGGTGAAGTGAGGACCCAATCATCATTTGTTGCTAAAAGAACAAATATCTTCCTCAACCAGTTTTAAGTTTGCCTCTAAAGTCCCTTCCCAATACAGCTGAATATGCTCTAAAAGATATGGAGATAATGTCAAGCCTTCCTTCTCCAGCGTTGAGCAAAGCGACAAAGAAACCTGCACACACATTGTGGTAGCACGAAAACCTGCTTCTGGCTTTGAGGAGGATGTACATTTCTTCACCATCTCCACAACTGAACCAATCTCCTTCACATACACAACTTTAGCATTTCCATTTCCAAGAATGACAACTTCATCCCTGGGAGGAGCTGTAAGGCCAGCCTATGCTAGGCTAGCAAGGAAATACCCTGCAAAACTATTGCTAGAGACGTATGTATAAGGAATGCCCTCTGCCTCGATTGCTATACGGACTTTGGCTTTCACCTCAAACACATTCTTTGCAGGCTCCACTGTATGGACATTACCAACATCATTTCCGAACACAGAATGGAAAAAACCTCTTGATGGTTCCAACTTCTTTAATAGCTTTGATAATATTGACCTGGCTCTCTTTCTGTAGTGATCCGACTATGGAGATTACCATGTCCAATTTTTTCACTGCCTCCATAAGGCTTGCACGATCCTCTAACGATCCATGGACTATATTAGCACCTGAGGCCTTGAAAGATTCCAGAAGCTGGGCTTTCTCGGAATTAGAAGAAGTCGTGGACTCTCTGACCAGAAGAAAAGGTGGGATGGCCGAGATCAAGGATAGCCTTGGCAACACGGTGACCAATGTAACCTGTTGCGCTGATTAGAAATATCCTGCTGCTACATCTTTTTGAAAGCTCCATTTGTTTGTTTGGTTTCCTTACTTGGATGCAATCGCCAAATCATCGATGGTGGCACTGGTTTTCCTGTGAATATATGACTTAACATATTTTTCTGTAAAATGATAATCCAAGGCTTTTGTCGGATGAAATCGATCGAAACTCTTCTCCAGATGTTAGAGACCCTAATGCCTCCGAACAGAGGCAACGATCTTCCGAGAAAAAGTTGAATTCCGACTTGTTTTTGATGTTTACGCAACCAAGGCCGCCAGAGAGGTGGGGATCGCATAGCATTTGGCAATAGCAGTTGCTAAAGCCATTGGTCCTCTGCTTGTGGCGCCTATGTAATAGCCTCAAGAATTAGTTCTTCACTTGCTCGACCCCTGATCACATAAGAAAATATAAAGAGGGGCCCCTCCTCCCGGGCTTTCTACCGTGGCTTTGGCACCTGGTTCGAGGGCTGGCAAAAGTTGTTAACCCGTGTCTTGTGTGTTGTGTGATGTTGCGTGCTAACCCCTGACAGGTGTTGTGTTGTTGTGTGACAGGTTGCGTGGAGCTGGAGTCTTGCATTTGGGAATTGGCTTGCAAGTTTGTTGTAGGCTTGTGAAAGGTGCTAAGTCTCGGTGTTGAGTACTTGGAGATTGGCCCTCGGCCAATATACCTTTTGGAAAATATTATTCAAACAGTTTATATTTTGATACACCAGACAAAACACTCTTCATGCAGACCAAGGGGCCATTTTTTTTTTAAACTAGCTACATGCTTTCGATGGCTAGAGGTACACAAAAAGAGGGTTCTATGCAACCGAAAGCTCTCACTTTCAGTAGCTAACATTACATGAAACGCTACTCTTTAACTACCGAAAACAAAAACTCTTGTGTGATAATATTTGAGGTGAATTGAGAAATTTTTGTTGCTTTTACACCTTTGTCGTGCGTCGTGAGCCAAAGCATAATGCCTGAAAAAGATAGATATTAGTCAAAACACTAATTCCCCTATTATATAGGGTTCTAACACATGGTTTTGATACTCTTGCTAGGGAGACCATTGTACCACCTCCTAGCATCATCGTAAGAGTGGATGAGAAAAGTTTCATCAGTAAATATTCAGTGTCATCACTCACCAGGTTAAGTTGGAAGAAAGCCCAAAATTTACTCATATGCTCTTTAGCAATACTTACATCATTACAGGAAAATTTGGGCAGCCATTTTTTGTACTTAAGAGGCATCTGTCGAGGGTATCTTGGGATAGCAAACATGTCCAAAGTCTTGAAAATATTGGATGCCCATTGCTTTTGAGCCATTGTAGACAAAGGTTTCCACCGAACAGAGACTTTACTACAGGTGAGTTGTGAGGAAGCCTTATTTTGTAGGTCTGAGGAATGTAAGTATACCTCCTTGAAATTTATGGAGTCACCTGATGATCACTCTAGGATCATCAAAGGAAGGTGAGGGAACTACCCTCAGTGGAGTCACCAGGCAAACTTGCAAGAAAAGGGATTCAGGAGAAATTTTACCACGAAATGTCACTGAGGAGAATGACTCAATCCTCCCCAACAATGGTGACAAAATTTTATCATAGGATTTGTACTTGTTCAAATCCCAACACAAGACCCCCAAATATTGTGTAACTATGGAATAATCTACCACTATCACCTTAGTATGGACTTCCCTTGTTTTAGTGATGGAAGGTGTCCACCATAAGGGAGGCTTCCCTGATGACCTCAAGGGATCAAATAGCAAGCACTGTAGCCAAGCCTACCACCCCCTCTCTTGATCACTGAAAGATTGGTCTAGGTCAAGGAAAAATAAGAGGTGTGAAGTTGTTTGACTACATTCCCGGAACAAGAACACTTTAGAACATATATGTAAGGTAGATTATGCAAGAACAACTTCTTATGACACTATACAAGATAAGTTACAATGGTTGGTACAAATTTGCACCAGTAAACAAAAATATGACAGAAGTAAATGATTTGTAACAACAACAACCTTTAGTGTTAAGAAATGAAACAATTGACCATGAAAACTTAGCATTCATCCACTAAAATATTATCCAATTGTTAGATTCAATTTATGAATGAGTTAAGTCACCAAACAATGAGTGTATACAGCAAATTAAAGTGTTTTCAGGTGGCTATAGCAAACTTTTACAATAGCAGCAAGAAATATAATGAGTTTGCCAAGGTTAGTGTTAGTGGAGTTAGTAGAATGCTTAACATAGTCGAAAGAATGAGTTTATCAAATGATTCACCATGAGAATGATTTAAGACTAGTGTCTTTTGACGGTTAAGGAGTCTTATAACATCAAATGCAACTAAGCTTGAATGATGGCCTATTTGAAACCAAGAGGTGAGATTCAAACACTAAGGTGCAAGCTCATTCGGGCCTTAGGTTTTGAATCTTGAGGAGAAGGAATTCTACGGTGCAAGCATATTTGGGCCCTAGAAACCGTTTCTTCATTCTTGTAGATTCAACTAGGTCAAGATCAATAGTCTAAGGCTAAAATCCTGAAGTGTTAGCGCTTTAGAGCTTTAGGGTTCTAACCCTAGCAAGGACTCTTTCACAAATTTTGGACAAAAACCACGTTGTGAGAGGAAGAAGCACTTATGTTCCTCTCTTAGTGTTTCACCAAGCAAGATGTTTAGCATAAAATAATAAATTTACCATGAAACATTAATAGCATAAGAATAAATTGCAGAAAATTCACTTACTTCATCCAAGAAACTTTGAGATAAAACCTTAATTGCATAAATTTCCATCCAAAATCAGCAAAAACCATCCACAAATGACCTTCCAAGCATATCACATGAGTTGAGTAGAGCTAGTAACCGTTAGAAGGATAAAATTTCAGAAGTACTCTCACAAATGGTGAGAAAAGTTGATGATAAAATGAAATGTGAGGGTAGCCTTATTATATGAGGCTACCCTAATAGATTTGTCCACATAATTTGTCAACTACAAAATAGAAATGAGGTCAGCCCCTCAATTTCCCTCTAACATAATGCAAAAATACAAAAATACATTATAAAACCCTAAAAATAGTGACATCATGCTCCAAAAGGTGACGTCAAGCTAGGAGAGGATGACGCCATGCCTCCAAAGGAAAATGTTGGGCCTACAAAGGCCAAGTGGCATCCTTTGATGGTGAAAGAGTGTGAGGTGAGGTGTATCCTCGCTCCAAGCTATGTCAATCATCTCTGGAACCAAACCATCCACCAAACCCTAGCCAAGAAGATGATGTCAAAGGCTAGAGGGTGATGTCAAGGGCATCCAAAGGCCACATCTAGGGCTGAGAGAGATGCAATCACATCTCAAAGTGATATCAAAACACCTTCTACTGCAATGTCCTCCATCCTCTTTGCACATAATCTCTGGGTTACTTTTCCTGGCATGTGGGATTCCAACCCATATGAGTGGCATAATGACCAGAACTAATCAAACCAATCCCATCCATCCATCATCCAAGGTTCTGAGAATGTGAGATCCATTGTCTGAGGGATATGAATCACTTGGTGACCCATTTCTCTCCATTACGCATTCCAAAGTCTTGCATAAAGGCACAACGTCCTGGGTGCAAGCCTAGGACATCCCTCAAGAACCATGTTAGGGCCATCCAAACAAGCCAAAGTATAAAAAAAGGTTAACCAAACTTCATAAGAAACATCAATCCTTAAAACATGCAAAGTAAGTTGTAACTTAAGACATACGCCATGTAAAATTATTCACCAAAGTATACCCTTCAAACATCACGTCATCCAGGACCCCATGTGAGTTACCAAGTTTAAGTATTAGAGGGCCTTCATCCATCCCTATTAGGTGTGCCACCTAGACATGAAATAAAATAACCAAGGTAGAGGGATAGGTCTTGAGAGTGACAAGGGGAAGTAATAACCCACCAAGAGTAAGTGTGAAAATGATATGGTTTATGACTTCCCTCATGGATTATGGTGTCATAAATCCATCACTATGAGCACCTTTATGAAGGGTCTGCTTGCTCTTGAGTTACCCCATATTTGCATGCCACCTTTTTCCAAACCCCTTTTTTCCTTTTTTCGTCCATGCTTTCCTTTATATTTGCAAATTTGTGGGTTCCATTTTATATAGGGTTTCAAGCTATAGCATTATTTTTTTGGGACTAGGGTGAGAATTGAAAGAGTAGAGCCCAGGTTAGACCGGATTTTGGTGGTCCTTCTTTGAGATGTTCACTTTATTTTCTAGCATCATTTTCTTATTCTTTTATAGCAACTACGAACAACCTCTGGGCCTTTAGCCCCTTCTTCTCATGAGAGAATAGACCATTGTTGAAGTTTAGGATATGTGAAAGGTTTTAATATGGAAGTTGTTAATTATGGTCGGGAGCTAAATGTTACCCTTGGGAGCCCCCCCCAAGTATTACCCCTTTCCATAGGCGGTGACAACACGAGACTAAGGCACAGAAGATGGCCACCAAGGTGAAACAAGGAAGCTGGAAAATTTTCCCAAACCAGTGATCCATTATTTGACTTCAACCAAATATCTTCATCCACGTGCCCGACAAATTAAACACAACACTTTTCATGAAAGAAGGACTAGCATACCTCATGGTGACAATGGCTTACCATCTCCCATACTTTGGGTTGCTAGAATGTGATGAACCTTGGTTGATCTGTGCTGGAAGGCAAATGAGGGGGCTTGTTGGGATGCCATCTGTGGACATGTTGATCATAATCATCATGGTGTAGTCATATTCTAATTGTGGGCCTCGAGACATGATCTCCTCCACTTACCCCTAGGCATGGGGGGGTGACAAGATGGATCTTGGATAAATCCTAGGGTAGTCCATTACAAACCCTAGAATTCTATCCTATAGGAAAACACCTAGGGTAGTCCACTATGAACCCTAGAAATTTTCCCTATGTCATTTAACAAGCTTTGAATCAATGATAACAAGGGAAGGTAGTCCACTACAAACCTTGCTAAGGTTTCAAGATAAGGTTTATTCGAGATAAATACAATATAGCATGCAATATCACCACTTTGATAAAGCATTTACTTAATACATTCAAGAAATAAACTATCAAAGGCATAGAAAGAGAACTTACTAGGTAAATTAATGATCATACATGAACCTATAACCATGAAATCATCCACAAAACTTGAAAAGAATCCAATGGATCATCTCCCAAAGAAGGCGCATAAGTCATCCACAGTGAAAGAGAAGTAGTAGTAGTGATTCTCCACAAGTTGTGTTATGATTTACAATGAGGTAGCACTCCCTCTATATATATGAGGAAACAAAATGTTATACCTCTCTAGGGATCCCCTAAAACATCAAAATCCATGATACAAGGTGGATAGGTCTTAGTCCGACCCTCAAAAATGCCTCTAAAACAATGATATAATGCTAAAACATGAAAGCGACCTCTAAAAGTGCCACATGTGTGAGTGTAGAAGGCTAAAAGAGGGTGACATCATCTCCTCAATGGGTACCAAACTCCAAGAGTGATCTCTCTCTCCCAAAAGGTGCAAAGCATCATCAAAGGTCATGCCTCCTCATCAAGAAAGTCACAACTCCTCATCCATAAGGTGTCAAGTCATCATCCAAATGATAGGTTGGCTCAAGTAAATGTCACATCATCCTCAGGCGTGATGTCATCCTCCACATGTGCAACGTCCTAACCTCCAATCATGACGTCATCATGCAAAAGGGCTCCATAACCTCTCCAAGAGGTGTATCATCATCGAAGGAAATGTCATCCAATCAAACCCTAACATCCTCAAAGGGGTGTAACGTCTATGGTGGTGGGCTTCCTACCCTATGAGTGACCCATCATGCCAATGGAGAAACGTCCCAGGTCCATGAGGTGGTGGAGGTTGTAAAAAAGCATGCTAAGTCATCACATGAATTAATGTTCATCATCAGGTGTGCACCATCCTCCATACAGTGTGAGAGAAGAATCAAAACGTCCTCCAAAGGACCATCTCAAGGGGTGTATCATCATCAAGCAAGGGCTCAAAGAATCAAGTGAGACAAACCATTATGGATAGAAGAGTCATTAGAATCTTAAAAAGTAAGCCATTGATTAATGAAAAAGCCACATAAGTAATCTGCAATAGGTATCTTATTCAAACTTCACACTAGCTTATGGCTTTATGCAATTTGTCAAGTTTAGTATGGGAGGACCATCAAACAACCATATTAGGTGTGCCAGCACCCAAGTAGAGAAGTATTTCCCAAGAAACTTGTCAAAGTGTAAGCATGAGTGAATGGTATGACATTGGGTTTACTTCATTGTCATGGTGTCATTGACATGCAAGGCCACGTGTGATTTCCATCTCCATGAGCACATTTGTAGAGGGAGTGCTTGGTGCATTGAGTTGTCCTTTTCTCGACATTGTTTCTTTCCACCCCTATCTTTCCTTTTGATATAAATTAATTGCTTTGCAAGCCCGTTTTAGGTTTATGCGTTTATGACATCGGGATTCAATTAAGTCATTTTCGTTGAATACACATTCAAGTCATTAAGACTTGGGATGATATCCTCATAGAGAGGTGGTAGATCTCAAGCTAACTTGGCTTTTGATTTATCATTCATATCCCTTTATTTCTCTTTTTCATTTTGAATTCATAACATTCTCTTTCCATTATTTTTACCAATTGCATCAACCTCGGGCATTTAAGCCCCTTTTTTTCATAGGAGAATGAAGTATGGACCTTTTTGGGATACATGTAACAACCATTCCAAAAGATAGAGCAACGGAAGGATTCTAGATGGAAGGTGTAAGTATGGAAACTGTATGCATACATTACCCCTATCAAGGCCTCCCAATAGTACCCATTTTCACCAAGAGTGACAACACTTGACTAGGACACATATGATGGCCACCAAGATGAAACAAGGAAAAAATTATAACTTCCAAGCATCATGATTCATTATCTAACTTCAACCCATGATCCTCACGTAAGTGCCCAATGCATTAAATGTAACACTTTGTATGAAACAATGACTAATGTACCTCATATGTGTTGGACCACCATCATTGGATGAAACCACTGATTAAGTGAATGCTCTGAGCAATGATGAGGGAGAGGCATTTGATGGGTTTCTATCTGTGGAGAATGTTGGTCATCATCTATGGGATCATTGTTTGCAATGTGGATCATGAAGAATGATCTTCTCTAGTTACCCCTAGGTGAGAGGGGGTAACACATCCTAACCAAACCTAGATTTACATGCATGAACTTGTAACTTTTGAATCTTTCTTTTTGTAAACAAAACTATATTCTTGAATATTAAATTTCAATTAATCACCAAAATTATTATTTTATTACATATCTTGAGTCATGTTCAATTTACCATTTTCTATACCTATTGCAACAATGAAGGTTGCCATTCCAATATTCATATTAATGTATTTCTCCATTCCTTTGTTTATTTATTTTCATTATTGTTTTCAAAATGTTTTCAAAATACCACTTTCTTGTGAGTATTTTGTAGGAGTAATTGTTAAGGGGGGGACATGATTGTATGTGGAATATCAAGGCAAAGAGATGTAACTTCATTTTAATGTGTAAGATGTTGAAGCTCAAGGCTTAAGTATAGAAGCGTGCTTATTAGGGGCGCACGCTCTCATAGTGAGCATTAATTGAAAATTACCAAGTAGAAATGTTTAGATGTATAAAATTATCTTTAGATATCTATAAAAGTAAGGAGGATGAAGCTATATAATAAATATAATAATGGAATGAAAGAGATGAAGGAATTATGACTCTCTTTTCTCTTTCTTCTTGTTTTTTACTTGTGGAGAAGTGAGTTTGATAAGCTTTTTGTCTAGCTCTTATCTAACAAGAACCTCTCAAGCAAACTTCCCTATGTTACTTTACACATCTTAAGCAATGACTTCCTACCTTTCTCCCACCCAACATCCATCCAAAAACTATATCAAGTTAGCAATAGGTCCAAAATTATCATAATGCTTTATAAAAAAATCAATACAATTGAGATGGGAAACTATGTAGATACTTAACAAAAGTAGTATGTTTACATAGGCATGTTATCAAAATGGGAATATCCAAGATAATAACGTCAGTGCTTCTTGCTTTAGAAGGGACACAAAAACTATTTCCATTTAGCCTCATTGCTTGATTAATGTCTTTGATAGCCCAAGCATGATAAGGCCAAAGATCGTATTGCTAAGGAGTGGAATGAAGTAGGGAGTGGTCCTTCCCAAAAATATCTAGAGTGAAGTGCTCGCAAAAGTGTTATATTGACATGAAAATGTGTGTGTAGACTTGAGAGGCTAGGGAGTGCACTCACAATAATGCTCCCACAATGAATCATCCAAAACATGATTTCAGAGTAGGACCAATAGTGCCTAGAGCACTCCCTATTAACACTAGTCAGGGCAATTAAATTCAAGTTTGTTGAATTTTTCGAACATCATTGTTTGCAATCTAGGGTTTCATATTAAACAACATTGCACTTCTAGTTTCCATCTATATGGAAGCATTTGACTTGAGGATGCTCAAATGATATGAAGCATTTCAACAAGAGGCCTTCAAGATTTCTACATTTATTTTGACATGATGTTTTTCTCAAGAACGACCTTAAAATAAATAGAACGATTAAATTTGAAATTGCCCATGGAAGCTAATGGAATCATGCTTTAACATGAAGATTGTGGCATGTTAGGGCATTCACCAATGTTCAATTATCGTTGAAGCATGAATAAAAGGTTACGGCAAGAACAAGTCATCAGTGATACAAAAGAGTACCCCCCTATGAAACTAATTTAGCCAAAGGAGTGCTTGTGATAATGGGTTTCCCTTCAAATACCATCTTTCCCGTCAAAAAAGTACGACTTGTGATCCATGTGTTATTCAAGCCAATTGTAATCTTTGAGTTTAAAGGAAGCACTTTTAAAAATATGCAAACAAAAAGAAAGAAAAGTGTCCATGGAGAGAGGCACTTCATTAAAAATACTTCTACAGAGGGCAGCTCCTTTTAGATGGGCTTATCATAAAGATCACTAGGGTGTAGGCATACAAAAATGTACAATGGATAAAATTCCCATGGCATAGAGGGTTGATAGTATGGTTAATGTTAATAGGAAATGCTAGATTTACACATTAATCTAAACATCAACGAGAGACGGAAATATGGTAAGATGGTGAATGAATTATAACAATAGATTCCAAGTAGGATGGAAATGACATAGAAAGGATTTCATCATTCACCTTGTTTCAGAATTGAGGAAATATGGTAAGATGGTGAATGAATTATAACAATAGATTCCAAGTAGGATGGAAATGACATAGAAAGGCTTTCATCATTCACCTTGTTTCAGAATTGACTTCTTATCACCATTTGGTTTTATCTAAGCTATTGTCCATTGGACTGTAGTTGAATGGTGGGTATGGGGTGCTTATTATGAAAGCACTAAGGTTCAATTCTTGTGGACACTTATCAACGATTCTCTAATGTGGTTGTTTTGTCTAGGCATTGACAACCACAATGAGATTAAAAGAGTAAGAAATGATATTGCTGTCCATTATCCTCGCAAATGCAAATTGTGGCAGCACAATAACGTTTTCAAGGGTCACTAGTGGTGCAACTTTCATACTCTTTAGTGACTTGATTTCACTACAATAGAATTGAAGGCAATAGTTCTTGAAATGAAAATTTTAGTGAGAACATCCAAACTAAAATTGAACAATCTATTCAATCGTTGTTGACATCCCCCACTATTCATAAATCAATGCTTGAATGTAGTTTCTATGCATGAATCCAAAACCTACATAAATAGTTTTGATGGGTCATGAAATTCCTAAGTCATTGTTGACACCATAAATGATAAAATCACCAAAATATCAACAAAATAAAAAAAAATCATGATTCCAAATAGGAAACAATAAATCGCACCCTAAAAGTTGTGATTTTTAGGGAAAAAACAAATTTTGGGGGCTTATTTTTCTTTGCAACATTTAGGGATTGAGAGGGAAGGAGTTTAACATCATCAGCAATAAATCTTAGTAGATCCAAAGAATCATTCTCATCACCATCAAAGATTTTTTTCTCAAAGCCAAGATAGATTTATACCTACCTACAGTTTTCAGAATCCTAGGTATTCTTAAAATTCTATCCTCAAACTAGTATTTTTCTAGATTTATGCAAGGGTTTTCAAAGTGCATGTCGCTTGCCTCTTGTTATTTTTTTTAAAGGGTCATACAACGATTTAGAGGTCTACTATTTTTTGCCAACGAACTATTTTTTGCCAACATTCTTTGATGTCCAATTTTTCATTTTTTTTGTCCTAGGTTTCAAGTTCATAGTTGAATATTGTCTTGCCAATATGCCAAAGGTTTTGGACCCATTTTGGCAACATGGTGAACCCAAAGATGGGACAAATCAACATATATTAACTTGGAAGTTGTGTGGGTAGTGCATGATATGAGGGTTTATCTAGTTGAAATACTACCTTGCTAGAATCTCAAGGAAGGAGGTTATGATTTGTACTCAATTATCCCTAGAAGTTATGTAAGCTACCCACCAAGCCATTAATGAAAAGAATAAAAGGAAGGAAAAGGCAACAACTATCAAACATTATACTCTTGCTAGTGGAGTAGTTAGATCCTCAAGAACCACAAGTATATCTGGGACTAGGCACAATGAGAGGGACTCAACGAGTTCACCTTCCATTTGGACCTCATCTTTCTTTGTTCCAAGAATCGAAGATCGGGCACAACCTTCCATCCAATGAATGGTCAAAAGAAAGGAGAAACAAGAAACAACAAGGTTGTATGGACATGTCTTTTAGGAGTGACATACCTTTGAGAATTGCAAATAAAAATCCGTTCTTCCAGTCAATGTTGTTGACCCTAGGTATAAAACCCCTACCTACAAGAGTTGTGAGGGTCAATCCTTCAAACAGAAAAGGATGGTATCAATACTAGAACGGAGTCAATACCTAAGGAAATCATGGGAGGCCATTGTATGCACAATGGTGTGTATGGTTGGATAGATGGGAAGGGTAGGGCCCTCCTTAATTTCTTAGTACATTGTCCCAATGGTACAATGTTTATTAAATCCAATGATGCATCAATGCATGTTAAAGATGCAAAATGTTGTGTGAATTGTTGGATGGGTTCATCCAAAAGATAGGT
>SNQJ01S0155299.1:14761-33554 GCA_010110895.2 Picea sitchensis
TGATGAAATTGATGAGGGATTTTGGTTGAGTTACATGTTGGGTACATGGTTGAGACAAGTAGTTGATGAGTTGGCACATACATGAGGTGTATAGTTGATGATGTTGGTACATCTTGATGAGTCATAGTTGATGAGTAGTTGATACATGATCTGTACATACTTGGTACATGGTTGGAGGCACTTGTTAGTAGTATTGTTGACACATGTTTTATGGATGATATAGCATACTTGTATTGGTATATTATTAGAAGTCCATATTGATCTTGGTGATTATTATGAGTTGTTGTGTTATGCTTGGTTAATGCACATCTTTGAGAGTTGTCTTGGTGATTGATCTTTGTGAGTAGATCCAATTTGGTTGATAAGATTGATGAGACAGGTTGTTGTGATAGGTTGTTTGGACAGGTTGTTGTGACAGGTTAGTCGTACAGGTTTGGTGCATGGTTGATGCACTTGTTCACGGTACAGGTTGAGGTACATGTTGGTGCATGGTTGATGCACTTGTTTATGGTACAAGTTGATTACAGGTTGTTTGGTACAGGGTGGTGCATGGTTGATGCACTAGTTTATGGTATAGGTTGATTACAGGTTGAGGTACATGTTGATGCATGGTTCAGGTTATTGGTACAAGTTGTTTGGTGCAGGTTGATTGGTACAGGTTTACGGTAGTATATATCACAATGATAGTGTGACAATGGTTCCATCATTCTACTTATACGTCAGGGTGGTTGAACGGGGAAAGGATAGATGGTTGTAGCCACCTTCCGGTTCTAGCTGGAGAACATAGTGGGTTGTATCCTCCTTCTGGTTGTAGCCAGAGAATAGGGGAGTTGGAGCTTCCCTCAGGTTGTAGCCTGAGAAACTAGGGGTTTGAAGCCTCCTTCCAGTTGCAGCTGGAAAACAAAGGAAGTTGGTGCTTCCAATGAATGCAATTCTTCAAGACATATAAGAAAAAACATTATGTGGTTTTCTCCCGCTTTGCGTTTCCACGTAAAAACACTAGTGTACTGTATATGTGTATGATTGTTCATTTGCTCATTGTTTATTTGTTATGAAATTATTCGATGATAATGCTACATTGATATAACACTTGCATTTTATGGTTAAAAGGGATTAAATTGCTCTATTACTGATTCACCCCACCCCACCCCCCCCTCTCAGTAATCCAACAAAATATTGTATTCCCCTTTTCTCTTTTTTAATAAAATACCAAGGCCTTCCATAACCAGGATGAATAATAACGAAGATAGAGGGCATCTCTAATGCAAACCTCGGCCACTCTAGAAGAAATCTGTGGTTTCTCCATTGATTAACACAGCATAAGTAGGAGATATAACACAACTCATAATCCACTTTGTCAATTGGGTACCAAAACCCACTTGAATTAATATCAGCCTGAGAAGATCCCAATCTATGCAGTGATAAGCTTTGTGCAAATCCAACTTGAGTACCAAAGACTTTGTTTTATTTTTTTTTTATACTATGAAGGCACTTGTGAGTTGTACCAATTGTGTCCTGAATCTACCTTCCTTTCAAAAAGCCTAATTGTTCTTCTGAGAATGTGCTGGACAGGATGGGCTTGATTTTATTGGCAATGATTTTTGATATCAACTTGTAGCATAGATTGCATAAAGAGATGGGCCTGAAGTCCCCGAAATTTGTTGGCTTGTTTTCTTTTGGAATTAGGGCGAGGAAGGTAGAGTTTAAACTTCCTGCTATAAACCCACTCTACCTAGACTCCTCAATCATCTGTACAAGGTCTTTGCCAGCCAGATCAAAAAAGTATGTGAAAATTTCCACCGTCTAGCCATCGGGGCCTGGACTTTTGTGTTGTTTGAAAAGTGCTAGAACTCCTTTGATTTCTTCTAAGTTGACTGGATCAAAAAGGAATCTTTCCTCATCATCATTTACCGTCATGGAGAAAAGACTAGTCACTTGCACTTGTTCAGTAGTGTTAGAAGAAGAACAAGCTTTGAAGAAATTTTTGAAATAGTGTACATACAACCTCTTCCTTAATTGATGTCTGCCATGTATGCCTTTGTCCAGTGTCATCAACTATCTCCCAAATATGCTTGTGATTGCATCTGTGGTTAGCAAAGTGGTGAAACAATCTTGTATTTTGATCACCACTTTTAACCCAAATTGCTCTACTACGTTGACGCCACTTTTCTTCGTCGGCTTGAAGTAGATTGTTCCTTTCCTGGTCTAATTTTCCGAGAAGAAGTTCCTTATCAGAATGTGAGTGATCATCCACAAAACTCAGAAAGGTGTCTCTTATCTTTGTTTCTAAAAATTCCATGCGTTGTAGTATGGTCCCGTCTCTATGCTTCACCCACAGTTTAGTCTGTAATTTCAGTTCTTTTAGTTTCCAAACAAGTCTGCGTTGGTTGCCAGTTTTTGTAGTAAATTTAGGATCCTTCCAAACCTGATGAACAAGATATTTGTAATCCTCGTCGAACAACCAAAGGGGATTAAGTTTAAAGGGATACACTTTATACTTCGGGGTTATTTCCAACTGAACAATAACTGGGGCATGATCAGACATAAAGGGATACTCCACCCAGGAACGAGAGATGCCACTCGATGATAATAAACCTTCTGAAATAAAGCATATGTCCAGTCTCTTAGAAATCACATGTATTCAGAGACGGTCGTTGCACCAAGTTGGTACCAACTTGTCTAGTCATAAGCCCACTAAATTTTTTGACTGGAACAAAACTTTGTAAAATCCGACCAAAGAGCCGGGAGAATTATTGCCTCCCCATACCTCACCTAACGAGAGAGTAATATTTAGATTGCCTGTGGGTGTATCCAATTTGCTCACTCTGGTTTTCCAGCTCGAGCAGATAGTGTAGACTCCCAGACCCAAAAATTTCCACATCAGGAGTGCAATCCGGTATGTTCCAGACGTTTTGTAAATCTTCTGCATCCTCATCGACCACAAGACCTTTACAATCCCGACGTAGGTGTCTCGTGCATCGACAAAGACTGCAGCGGAAAGGTATACCCAAATAATCTAACCTCTGGTGTATCCTTTGCCCGTGCCACTCAACCTCAAGGACCTCCAGTAATCTGCCATGTATGTCAATCTCCACCAAGATTTTGCCAACCTTCATAGTCAGGGCCCTTAAAGACTGGTGATCCACTGAAATAAATGTACCTAAAGAGTTGCCAATTGCTTTGAGGGCACCTTCATTCCAAAGTTGGATAGGTAGTCCAGGTAGGAATACCCAGAGATGCCTCTATTGGAAATAATCAGATGTCGGGTCAAAGGCAATCCACCATCTCTTAAGCATTAAACTACTACCACCAAAAACCCAACGAGAAGCCAATAAAAGTGAATTGTCCTCGAGAATTCTACATATGAACCCCAACCAACCCTTTGAGAGATACAATACCTCAAACGAATAACCTAAAATAGAAGCTCAACACTTAAGCTTATCATTTTAAATGAAAATGAGTATTATTATTTTTAACCATGTACACATTTGTGATCATATATGTGCCAAGTTATCAAATGCATGTACCAACTAAAACAAAACCAAACTTAGAAATACAAAAGTCATGTGACTTTGAAGAGCCTTCATGAGTTTCAATAAAGGAGAAGTGGACATTACAAAAGGACATGTCATTTTGAATGAAAAGGACATATTATTATGAATGAAAATGAATGAGACGATTCCATGGACCTTGAAATAGATTTATAAATAAAGTTTTTGAGAAAACAAAAAGTATTATTGTATGACAAAGGGCTACGTTAAGTCCCCACTATGTGAATAAGGACAAAACGTTTTACTCAAAACCTTTTAGAGGTTTGCCTATTAACAACTACCATAAAAATAAATTATATTTACTAGAGTTTTACATTATGTTCAACATTTAAAAGAGTATGAAGATAAGGTAATAATATTTTAAATGGGGAATTATATTTTAAAGTTTTAATTTTTATTATTTAGTTTTTTCAAAGTGAAAGTGTGTATTGGTATTGTATTGGTATTAAGATATGATATATAAATTTATATTATTATTATTATTTAATTAAAGTATTTATTTATATATTATGAATATATAAATGTGTATTTTTATTTTTAAAAATATATAATGAAAAGGAAAAATATACATTCGATAGTTTATTTTAATGGTTTTTCAAGAAAAGTTTATTTTAATGGTTTTTCAAGAAAATAAATAATAAAAAATAAAATTATATATTTGGATACTTTATTTTAATGTTTCATAAATATATAAATGCACATATTTAAGAAAGTTTATTTTAATGGTTTTTCAAGAAAATAAATAATAAAAAATAAAATTATATATTTGGATACTTTATTTTAATGTTTCATAAATATATAAATGCACATATTTAAGAAAATAAATAATAGAAAATAAAGTTATATATTTGGATATTTTATTTTAATGCTTCGTAAGTACATAAATGCACATATTTATTATATGGTACATAAATGTACAGTTTCACCTTTGGAGAAAAGTAAATGATAAGACTTAAAAATATTTTTTTTTAATATGAAACATACAAATTTAACTTTACGTATCTTATCCATAAAATTACTCATATTTTAAATCAGAATTTTAAATATTAATTTTTCTAAAATTTTATACTCATTTATCAAAAAAATAAAAAAAAATCATGTTTAAAGTTTTATTTTAAATATTAATTTTTCTAAAATTTTATACTCATTTATCAAAAAAAAAAAATCATGTTTAAAGTTTTATTGCATATCAAACAAAAGAATTATTTATAATTATAATAATAATAAATTGTTTTTTAGATTTTTGAAATTTAAATGTATAATTGTTGTATAATTATTTTGGAGTTATATTGTGTAGATAGTTTTGAAACATCTAACTTTTTAAATAGACACTCACTCTACTTATCACCAGGGATAAGATAAGTTTAATTATTAAAAAAGAATATGTTTTCATGTAAGATTTAAAGGGTTGAAAAACAGAAAATAAACATTGGAATCATAATATAGCCTTTGAAAAAAAACATTGAGAAATTGGATAAATAATAAATTAATAAGATAACATGTAGTTAAATAAAAATATATATAAATTAAATTAAATGAGACTAGATATAGAAATAATTAAAGGGGAAGAGACAAAAATGTAAAGATAAGTATTAAAGAGATATGAGACCAAGTAAAGAAATTAAATGAAACCAAGTAAAGAAATAATTACAATGGATGGCAATGTGAGTGGATCAGGAGGTGTCATAAAGAGCGGATCAGGAGGTGTCATAAAGATCCAGGATGCTACAGTTATTAAATGGACTTATAATTGCAGTAAAGAAACAAATACGAGGGCAGAGCTTTTGGGAGCATGGGTCACACTTATGCTAGTAGATCAATTGGTGATCCCATGTATCCATATCATGGGGGATTCAAAAGTAGTTATAGAATGAATCTTAGACAAAGGGATACTAGTGGTTAGCTCAGTAGAAGACTAGAAAATAAGAATCAAAATACTTGTCTAGAATTTCCATTCCATTAGTTTCCAACACATCTATAAAGATTTTAACACTCATGCGGATGTACTCTCAAAGCAGGCATTGGGTGAACTTGAGGGGATGGTATCATACTACCGATGGACTAATGGAGTCGAAGGCCTGAGGAGACAGATAAAAATTCAATAGTTTTTTTTGCTAAGTTGGTATCCAACAGAGCGACGAATTGAATTTTTGTTGTATAAGTGTTCAATTTTGTATCTATCGGTTTGATTTTCTAGTATTGTCATAGACGCTTTGGGTTTAGTCCTTGAGACTTCAGTTTTTTTTATGATCCACTGTGGATTCCTGATTTTGAAAAAAAAGATGTAAAAAAATTATATCCCTAATATAATTGAACAATTTTTTTCCCTGGAAAAAAAAAATAAAGAAATAATTAAAGAGAAGAGAGAATAAATATTAAAGAGGATTAAAGAGATATCGCATAAGAAGTACAACTATTACTGGAGAAATTAAAAGTAGTGAGAAGATCATTATAGTAAATAAAAAGACTCAAGCTAAAAAAAAAAGGGGTTAAAATAAAAATAAAACCAGAGATACCTATGAGAAAACTTTAAAATAGGAGAAAAATGTAAAAGATTAAATTAAAAAGGAAAGATCTGTGACTTAGGCACTTAAAGTTATTAGGGTGTTTTTCAACTTCTAGGGCTTCTAGAATGATAAGGAAAGAGTAATGGGGTGAGACCAAAATTTTGGTTTGGTTAAAGCAGATTAGATGCTTCGATTTAATGGAATGTGACTTGGTAATCCACTTGTGATGTGTGACAACTATTATGTGTAAAGAAAACCTAACCACTTGAAATAACTTATTAATGATTTGTATCTAACCACTTGAAATTAAACTTGTTAATGATTAGTATGGAAAATATTTCCATTTATAACATATGTATCTCTATTTTAAATCATTTACTTATTTACTTATATCCACTTATATCCAAAGACAACAATATCTTAACCAATTAAAAACAAACATCAACCAACACATTAACCAACATTATTATGAAATTCCATTGAATTTTTAATCATCATATCATATTTTGTATATTTTGTTAATATCTTTGATTGTCATGATGAAAACAGAGAGTTAGTTACCAATATCATGCAAGTAAAATTATGCAGGTATTCTGGCAGCTAATTCTTGGGATATTCTATCCAGCAAAGAGTTTGTTGAGAAGCTGGGAGCGATTATTGTAAAACTTCACAGGAAAAGGGCCGAATACAAAAGCCAGATGGAAAAACAATCTGTCCCATAGGCTATTTTTAGCCTCGTAAACGTTAAAAAAATACTTTCTTTCATTACCAAAATTATCCCATTGAAATCCTTTTAAAGAGTCTTAGGTACCTCATATATTGCAGAGATATGTTTATTAATCAAAGTGAGAAATTGCAATTGATGGATGCCCTTCCTTGCATTATAGAACTTGAGAAACATATCCACATCATCACAGATTTTACCATTGGCTTATGAGCTGCCCCTTTCTACCACGTCATCACATATTTTACCATTGGCTTATGAGGCGCCCTCTTCTACATCATTGTCATCATAACTTAGGTTATCGTTCTCATTATCATGGGAGCTGTATGACAACAAAATATGTCAATTTAATAATAATGGCCGACCACCTAATCCCTAAAGTATAATATAACCGAACCGCCCATATGACTTTTGGGGCATGGCCGCCTACTTCCAATTAAGTCAAATAAAATAAGTTCACGGCATGAAAGTAAGTTCTAGTAACTATAATATTTAGTACGTCAAATCAACATAAAACTATAATATTTCATATGTCAAATCAGCATACCCCCACGTATTAAAAGTGAAGTCGCCTCATTTCCCTAATAACAAAATGTACATGTCGTATTCCAATCGAGGGAGGTCGACGCCTACTTTTACCATTAATTATGGTGTACACGTCAGACTGTAACGTACGTCTGTGTTTCTCCGACTTTAATCCGCCTTGTCTTTACGAGTCACGAGCATACTCATGCATACGCCGGGCCCACCTCTCTGCACGCTGACACGACGGCTCGGCCCGCCTCGTGTCAGGGGGTGACCGGGACGACTTACTATAATACTAAAAGTCGGTCGGCTGTGGAAAACTCGACAGACAAAGACGGTCACGGATACCTCTCTGGCAAACGGCCAGGGATAAAAGAAAACAAGCTAAACAATATGCATTTCAGAGCACAACATTTAATGTTGGATATCTATCATCACATCTAAATCATTTCGTTCATGTTTATGTAGTCCATTTCGTCCATGTTTATGTAGTCCACAAATATGACAAATTCTTTTGACCCATGGAGTTTTAGGAATTGTCCAATGTCATGTTTCACTATGGAGCTCGTGAGAGTTTGTTCTTATTTTAGCAATTTTGATTTTCTTCTTTATATAGAGATACTTTTGATTTTCTATATTAGGGTTGATCATCTCGTTATAATATCTTTATTTTATTTTATCTTCTAATTTTTTATCGCACCATAATTTTTCCTTGAAGTTAGTTGTAATAGTATTTTTAATATTATTGTTATTCTACAGAGGAACCTCTTCCTTTATTCCCTAATGATTTAGCCAAGACTTGGCATTTTTATGCCACCCCTGCTTGAGTCACCTGTGGTTTTGATTGGAATTTGAAACAATCTTGGGAAGCCTCTTGTCTTCCATGTTGTTTATCGTGTTCTTGTACATTAGTTACCTAGTCATACCCATGTTCTCCATGGTGTTCTCCATGGGGGAAAGACTAGCTTCTATGAGGAGAATAGGAGAGGATGTATTGTCTTTAATTTTGAGATTATAAATTATAAAAAACTTTTGGATTTGCTCTATCTTTCTCCATGATTTTCTAGACATGTTATAGCCCCAAACTTTACAACCATATAAGATAACAAGAGTGATGAGAGTCTCAAAATGGAGTTTCTTCTTATCCCATAGTCAAAGGTCCACTAACTTACAACTATTTTCAAGTCCATAATAAGTTTTCCACCCTTCATTTATCATGTTTCCAATGTTATAGTTCTAATTAAGTTTGTGATGAAGATCGATTCTGAGATATTTGTATGAAGTCACTTCCTCCAAGTTGTTGTTGTCATACACAAAATTAGCATAAGTAATGTTTTTGGATTTAATTATCATAGCCTTCATTTTGTTAGTGTTAAAAATCATTACCCATACTAGAGCAAAAATTATTGAGGATTTTTAGTTGTTTTTCAACATCATAGGGACTCCCCACCATAAGAACAAAATCATCAGCATAAAGCAAAAGGATGATGACTATACCAATGAGATTTGAAATCACACAAATTGTTTCTTCCAAAAAAACCTCTAACTTGTCAATGTATATGCCAAAAAGGGTAGGGATAGAGGACAACCTTGCCGCTAACTCCTATATTATAATTATTTTTTATGGCCATCCCTTAGGGTTCCTAAACTTGGCAATAATGTTCTCATACAACCTTATCGTAGTAGCTCTCAAATCGAAATGAACTTTTAGCTCTTCTAACCTATTCCGACGTTTAGGCTTGGGCACTATGTCATAAGATTTTCTAAAGTCAATAAAACAACGCATGAGATTGGTTTTTATTATTGTGGCATTCCTCCGCAATGATCCTAAGCGTAACAAGGTGATCCACAGTTGAATGATAGCTACTAAATCCAACATGGATTTTAACTCTTTTTCTATGACTTTCTAGCCAAACGTTGATCTTCTTTTCCAAAATAATTCCATATAACTTGGCTAAAAGGGGGCTCATCATAATGGTAATATAGTTAGAGGGATTGTTACCTTTATATATGATTCAGACAAAGAATTAATTACCTCTCTGAATCATGTGACCCTGCCTCTCCCTCTATATATGATTCAGACAAAGAATTAATTACCTCTCTGAATCATGTGACCGTACCTCCTAATTTATAGTGAGTCGCATGAGTCCTTCTTTAAGAGGTGGCAAGATGTAAAAAAGAAGAAGAGGAAGCAAGGAAGAATTGATTATTATTTTTTAAAGGAAAAACAATGATATGTATATTAGAGATGTATTTTTATTCCTTTACTCTTTAAATGATGTTTGTACTTGCTCGTTTTATTGTGTTATGAGTACCTAAAGAATGTGATTTCTTTCTTCAATAAATAGAAACTTGTGAAAAAAAATTTTGTATATATATATATATATATATTCCAAGAAAGAATTGTGCTTTAGATTATATTATACAAAGAAATCACATTAAAATACAATACAAGAAAAGCAAGTATAGGTGCATGTCGCACTTATAAGAGTACATGTACAAACTGCACTTACAATATTAAAATCACATAATTAATGTACATGTCGTTTCTGACCCTTTAAGAAATAATTCTCGATTCTTCTATTTTTCCTCTTCCTATTTCTAACTTCTAGCCACCCCTCTGAATAATTCTCGATTCTTCTATTTTTCCTCTTCCTATTTCTAACTTAGCCACCCTTCCTGAAAGGAGCCACAAATATATATATATATATATATATATATATATATATATATATATATATATATATATATATATATATATTTCCAACAGAATTCAGGTTTTAGATTATACTATACAAAGAAATCACATTAAAATACAATACAAGAAAAGCAAGTATAGGTGCATATCGCACTTATAAGATTACATGTACAAACTGCACTTTGGATATGAAAATCACATAATTAATGTACATGTCGTCTCTGACCCTTTAAGAAATAATTCTCAATTCTTCTATTTTTCCTCTTCCTATTTTTAACTTCTAGCAACCCCTCTGAAGAAGGAGCCACAAATACTAATTGTAAGTCGGAAGGTGGGAGACTAAGATCCATAGAGGAACTAGTCCCTTATTTGAATCAGAGGTATCAGTTTCATGAAGTCTCTTTGTTCCACCTAGAGGAGCTTCAAGTACAAGTATCTCCCTCGAGAGGAAAGCCCTGTATCCATATTTTCTACTCTATCCCCCAAAGTAAGAGTGGGTTCCCCAATCGACACTTGCGGTCGTTAATTTACCCCATTTCGATCAATGTCATCATCTGACATTGTTCCTTTGTAAAATTCCATCTCTTTAGTTTTTATTTGGTCCATTTTTTCTTCGGAGGATGAGATCGAGCACGGGGACAAGTAGCTTGTATATATCCTAGAAGTTGGCATATCCTACACCTCATAATCCAAGACCTGTGTGCATTTAGATTTTTTCTATTTGAGAATCATTTTGTCAAAAACATGCATACTAAGTCAATCTCAACACATAAACAAGAATATGTACACAATCTCATTACAATTATCTGAAGATCAGGTTTTATGTAAATACCCAAAGTATTTTCATTATACTCAAACATTGCTAAATACTAGAAATGTAATGGTAAATTGGGAAGGAAAACCCATGCTAGCATTCTAGTCACTAACATAGAGTTAGAATCAAATTCTGGAAACCAAGTGGTTATAAAAGTCCCACACTTCCCCAAAAACAAGGATGCTCCTCAAATAATTTTTGATAATCAGCGTTGTCATAACATTGAACAATAAAAAAAACATATATAGAGAGATATATTGTCCTAAATGCCCTACAACGAAATAGTTGTTATTTACTTTTAAAAATGTATTACTAATAGAAGTTGAAAAAAACACACCATCTAGATTTTCTTCACCATGTGACGTGGGTATCTTTCTTGTGATTCTTTTTGTCGTCCAATCAAGGATGTTAATGCTGGAGAGAAGACGATGGCGTAAAATATATCTTTTGATGTTTGATATTTTCCATAACCATCACTAACTTTACATGCATTATTAAAATTTCTAACTTTCAATGTTGCAAGAAGTGTATTCATATGTTAAGCCCTAGATATGGAGTTAGACCCTTTAATTGTAAGTGTAAAATTAGATATGATAATTGTTATTACAATCGTTCATGCGACTTATTGAGTGCCTAGTGTCTATCTCCTAGCTTTGTCATGATGATGGTCATATATGTTTGTGGGTCTTGTGAAGGCACCTATGCAATTTCAAGCTTGGCACTGGCCGAGTCAAAAGTAATCGCGACCAATGGGTTGAACTATAGTACTCGTCTTTGGCTATTTTCACTTGCTTTGGTCATATGTTGTGCCTAAGAGGGGGTGTTGGGTTTCGAAGCAATTGCCAATTTATGACAGAGGTTTTCAAATTTGCGTGTTGCCTATTTCTGCATTATATGTTGCATCATTAGTTGTCCCTTGATCTCCTTGACGAGGCTCAAGATGGTTGTGATAATCTATATTGATTTCTGTGTTGGGGCATTGGTATTCGTCCCTTTACTGCTTCATGCCCATCCTCTCTTGCTGCTAACTTGATCAAGTGCCATGGTGTGTTATGCAGACTGCGCGAAGACCTCCTATGTGATGGGTGTAGGGTGGACCTTTGATGGGGGAGTTGGTGTGTGTGCTTCATTGGGGTCTGGAATGGAACCTAAGTCGATCGGTGCTGGCACCAAAAGTGTTTCTATCTTTTTCTGCTTGGGGGGGCTATCCTTGTCAGTCTTTGGCTCCACCTTAGGATGTGTCTATTGACATGTATATCGCTTACCTTTTTCTTGTGATGTCCCTTCCTTTTTTTGCATGGGTAATGATGCCTTGTCTTTCTTTAGTGTTGCTTATGCGCTTTTCCTCTCCCGATTCATCTTGGTTCGTGTCTCAAGCTGCTCTAGCTCATCCTTAGGGGTAGGTTTAAGATGATTAGTTCATTCTTCAATGACCTACTAGATGTCTTCTTTCGTGATACAAAATGGAATCATTGCGGTTGTTGCTTGTGGGTCTGTAAGTGGGTAAATAAAGACATTATGCAAATTACATTCAAATTGGAGGTAGACCTTGTACCTTTCCATGATACTACGTGGGATGTGTAGTGTTAAATTAGCTACTTAGATGAGTTGTGTATTCCACTTCTTAAAGGACTTGTGATTCACATCATGGACTTTTTGGTCCTTAGTGTGTTGTAGCATGAGGAAATTGGGTGCAACGAAGGGTGGTGCATCGACTGTGTCATCTCCGTGGCTCGGAGGGGGCCTCCACGGGATCATGGTAATCAATAGTATAATGCAATTGCAATGAAATTATTTACCCAAGTCATGGGCCTCCAAACAATCGTTAATGATTTTATTTAATACATAGTGTGCCCACGTCATATGGACTCCCACAACACATCTTTCCATAGAAACGATGACTCTGATTGGACATTCGACCTTGCAGCACTTGCATAGTAGTTTGTAGGAAAACAACTATGTAGCAAAGCAGAGTCTTTGGTCATTGATATCTGCAATCGCTACCCTGCAGGACCCTTTGCGTGTAACATACTTAGTGTAAAATTCCTTGTGGGCTGCATCCTTGGCCTTTAGCTCTTTTGTTGGGTCTCTTCCCTGCATTGGAAGGCCTAAAACACAGTGCATGGTATTCTCGTCAATTGGGTATTTTCTATCGAGCCAAAGAAATCTTCCATGCAACCGATTAAGCAAGAATCGAGCACACAACCTGGCAGGCGGGCCTCATCCAAAGTGTGGGAAATCCATTAGGGTTAATACACTGGATTGTTGAAGGGGTTTGGTCCATTTTTGGGTGACCACCTTATGTTTCCTATCCACCCCCTAGATTATTTATGCATATTGGTCTAAATTTAGCTTAGGGAATTGTACCAGGTCTCGAATATTGTAGCCAATATATCGTAGCAAGGGAATCTTCCCTAACCGAGGGCCTGTGTAGCTTACATTGGTGGGTAATATGGTTCCAGGCACCTGTTGTTCCTTGGTGGCCTTAGTTTTTTTTCATGCATGGGGATTATTGGGGGTTTTCATTATCGTCTGTGGCTGGTTAGAACCTCTGGATTATTTGTGCTCTATGTTGGGATGACTATGGTGGTTGAGTGCGCGGCTTGATTCACCTAAAATATCAACACTTTGTTACTTGAGTATTCTCCACTCAGCTCTGCATTGTGTTATCATCTTGCTGGGAGAAAATGGTGAAGAGAAATATGGTTATGGGGTGTTAAATATGTCGAGGGTGACATCCCCCTGATGATATTGGCTGCCAAGTTGTCATAAAGGTCCTTCATTATTGACCTGCACCAACATAACCACATACATCGTAAGGAACTTATTTCCATAATTGTTTGGTTTTCCCTGGGTCGTTGTCACTTGTTATGTGGGTAACTAGCCACTTTCCCATTGCTACATATGCATGTGTATTTTCAATCGAATTCCAGCGACCGTTGTTCTTTCCCTTTGATTTTACTATGGCATTTAAACCTTAATCTTTTCCAAAATGTGCAAAATCTTAGTTGGGTAAGACCTATCGTGTCTCGCCTTATTATGATGAGATTTCTATGCCGCCTATTTATTACTTTGATAATGACCATTCTAAATATTACCTAAGTCTTATCCTACCAGGGCATATTGCATATCTATCGTGCACCCTTGTTCCATTCTGGGCATATCATCTCGCCGCGTCCGACCCTGGCAAGTCACAACGCTTCTTCACTTTAATCATGTTCCTCAACCCTTTCCATGGTGGTTCGCCGATTTTTATGGGTGGTACCAGGTTATTTTGTTGACTGCACAACCCTTGGATTGATTCTAAATCTGGTCAACGTTGCTCATCTAATGGAATGATCCTAGTCAAAGGAACCTAATGGGTGGGATTACTTTTTGTCGTAGTTTGTTTGGAAGTCTGAATGATCTGTAGTGTGTTAGAGATTTTCTTAGCTAGCCAATGTATTTCACATGAACATATGTTCTCTTGGGGATTTACCATAGGCTGCAATATTTCCTTGAGCAAATCAACCACCTGTGCCCATTCTTATATATGTTTTCGGTGCACTACCCATCAATGTGCAAGTATTGCTTCCAGTATTATGTCTAGGGCCTGCATTTTGTGGATCGTTGGAATCTTTTGCATCTATGAAAGGAAAATATCCACTGAGTATGTTCCATCAAAATAGGGTAGGGTGTATATTCATGATCCAATCTCGCACGTCAATGGAAATATGATAAAACAATGTTGAAAGGTAATATCTCAAACTACAAAGTTTGTCCTATTCATGGTTCAGTTAGAAGGTGAGTGAAAGATCATTGCGACAACCACAACTTCAACACAAGGTCTTTCTACACAACAAAAGAAGGTGGACAAGGTGGTAGAGGAATATAGAGACATTTTCACCTCACCTATAGGGGTGCCTCTGCACTATCAGGTCAAACATATCGTTGACTTGATACCTAGGTCTCCCTTACCTAATGACCCCATATACAAACACTCCCTTCTGGAGACTGAGGAAATCAAGCATCAAATTCATGAGCTCATCCAAAAGTGCCACATTTGACCGACCTCCTAACCTTATGGAAGCTCGATTGTCTTAGTACAAAAGAAGGATGGGACATGGAAACTCTGTATTTATTACAGATCCCTGAACAAAATCATTGTCAAGAATCGATACTTGATCCCCCGGATTGACAATCTTCTTGACCATCTCAAGTGTGCAAAATTATTTAGCAAGATTGATCTGAAGTCGAGCTACCACCAGTTTTGATAGAACAAACTGATGTATCAAAGACGACCTTCAAATATAAATAAGGCATTTTTTAGTGGTTGTTCATGCCTTTTGGCTTGCTAATGCTCTAGCAACATTCATAATAATGATGGATGATATCTAGCGGCCATTCAAAAACTATTTTTTGGTCATATATTTGGATGACATCCTCATCTTCAGTAGGACATGGGAATAAAATTTGCAACACATTTAGTAGGTTCTGAGCACCTTGCGGAAACATAATTTATACATCGATCTGGAGAAATTCTCATTTGACATGCAAAGAATCCAATACTTGGGATACATCATGGACGAATATGGGGTGCATGTGGACCTAGCCAAGCTACAATTCATTCATGATTGGCCAGCCCCAACAACTCTAACATAGCTCTGCAACTTCTTGGGCATTGCTAACTTCTACTGTAGGTTCTCTCATATCACTTGGCCCCTGATTCAAGTGACCAAAGGTGGAGCTAAAGCCAAGTTTGATTGGTCTGAATCACAACATAAATCATTCCAAGATATGAAACAACACCTCTTCTCTACACCCATTCTCACATTGTTAGACCTGCAACAACCAGTAGATATTGAGATACATGCCTTTGACTATGTTATCGATGTAATTCTCACTCATCGGGGACATCTAGTGTCCTATCAATGTGAGATGTTATATGATGTTGTTCATAGATATCCCACCTATGACAAGGAGATATACTCCATTGTGCAAGCATGCCAATAGTGGAAGCATTATATTATGGGAAAGGAAATGATCATCCACATTGATCACAAGCCTTTGCAATTCATGTAGACACAAGGAAAGTTGTAGAATGACCGACATCAAAAGTGGTACACATACCTACAATAATTCCACTTAAACATTAAGTACAATAAGGAAAGCACAATATGTGTTGTAGATTACGTCAGTCGGCCCCCGATTCTATCACTAACCATAGTTCTTAACTCATGTGGGCCTGAGACCTCCTGATGGCTACAATTATACAATAGTGAATCTAACTTCGCTACTACATATCAAACACTGAGTGCGTGGAAACAAGTCTCAGAATTACACCTCCAAGATGTGCTCTTGTGCTATTTGAGCCATCTTTGTGTTCCTCCAAGAGAGCGTACATAACTAATTTGGGAGTCGCATTACAATCAGGTGGCACGGAAGTTTGGTGTGGAAAATATAGTAGTAGTACTTCAGAAGTATTTCTACTAGCCAAATCTTCGACGAGACATTGACCAATATATCAAGTCATGCATTTCATGTGCCATTACTAAACCATCCATCAAGAATAAAGTGTTGTACACACCTCTCTTTGTCCCATACAATCCCTGGGAGTCAGTCTCCTTGGATTATATGCTATGTTTTCCCTCCACCAAGAATGGTCACAATTTTGTCTTTGTGGTCGTTGATGGGTTCTCTAAGATGGCCATTTTGGCACCATGTAAAAAGATTATCACAACTGAGTCCACGGTTAGGCTCTTCTTTGAGCATTTTTAGGTTCATTTTGGGCTACCATGGACCATTATTTTATATAAGGATAGCAATTTCCTTAGTACCTTATGGTCCAACCTATGGTCTCTGATGAACAATAAGTTGACCAAATCAACTGCCTTTCACCCCAAATAGATGGGAAAAAATAAGTGGTCAACATTATGATTGTGTATGTACAATTCCAAGAATCCACGTACATGGGACGAGAGCCTTCCATATGTTCAACATAGCTATAACAAATCCCTCCACATATCTATCAGCCACATCCCTTTTTAGGTATGCTTGGGGTTCCAACTATTGGCCCTCATTGATGTAGCTCTTCTAGTCCCATCTTCACCAACAAAGTCCTCCCATGCTCAAACCTAGGCAGACAGAAAAACCAAATTTGTTGAATGGATCCAACAACAAGTTCATCGTATATTTCAGAAGGATAATTCCAAATAAAACAAACGATATGACCAACATTTGGTTCCACACAAGTTTTGGGTTGGTGACAAGGCTTGATTGAATTCACAAAAAGATCACCGCATGGGTTGTTGGTCGTAATCCACTCGTTGGGGGGTTGAATACCCAGGGTTCGTCAAGCTTTACCAAAAAAACCCTAAGGCGCCAACATATTCAATCTTCAATCTAGGAACGAAGAAGGTCTCACCCGAGACACCATGAGAATCACAAAGACCATTAGTCTTGTGTCATATGTGAGGGGACAACACCTATAGGAAACCTCTCAAGAACAAACCCATTCATTCATTCATATTTGAGTGACAGATTGTTATGCATAAGAAAGTAAACAAACATACATCCAAACCATGACACAAAAGAATGCGGAAAAAAATAAATTCACGTTTCATTTATTAACTTCAAATTGATTCATATACAAAGTCATAGAAAAGATGTGTCATGCACTCTAGTCTCCCTTCTTTTCATTCATACATATTTTCTATCTCTATTACAAACTCATGCAAAAATGGGACAAAACTAGACTTGTAACTCTCACTCTCTTCCTATTTTCTTTTTTCTCTCCCTTACCATCATGAACTCTCCCTTCTCGACCACTCTATTCCACTCTCTCGAGTGAACAAAAGTCCCACACTCTTTATGTCTCTGGATGCATACCCCATGTCTTTCCTAGAGCATGGAAATCCTAACTAACTTACTAGCTCATCCATACCCTTTCCCATTATCATTCGGGTTGTTGTAAATCAATTACAAATATTCTCTAAGATACACTAAGATTCGGTCTACATACAGTCTCTTCTTGATTCCTTTCATGTAGTACAAAATCGGGTTAGCGCACACAATATTCCTTTGGTTGGCACAGATGTTGATCCTTCCTAGTGTCGTGCAATGTATATTTCTAGGTGTGCACACCATTGATTTACGTGCAACTCCTTCAAAACCTTGGGTGCCAAAAGGCCCCAACATTATTAGTTGTCTTGTCCTCGAGCCAATGATGCAATTTATGACTTGATAGAGGATGTTGACGACATTGTTGTCATGTTTTCTTGGATGAATTGTTGAAAGTGACCATCAACCTCGTCAAAATTTTCTTACAGTTGTTGCGTCAACTGGAAAACTTCCTCTTCATCAGTCGATGTAACCTTTACGGACTGAAGCTTGATCTGGTCCATTTTTGTTAGCATTGGGGTTGTCATTGATTTTTTCGCTGCTAGTTGATTTTAATACATATGGGATTTGTTTGTCGTGTCTAGTGTGATGCCAGAGATGGTTTTTTTTTCCAGTGTGGGTTTGGAAAATACAGGCCAAACTGTTTTGTTTATTTCCTCAGTTAGAGCTTTCCAATGAGCTACTATGCATGCCAAACGAATATTTCATGTGAAAGTTATGTTATCGGAAAGTTGATGTAGAAACTAACACCCAAAAATATGTTTTGAAATTTCAAAACACCTTTTGGCACTTCACCTCCTAGTTTTAGGGTTTTGGACCTTTAGGGTTCTTGCTTTATGTTAAAATGCCATCTTTTCGGCCTCTGGTATTAACTTTTGCAAATGAGCGTAGCCTCCATCTCTCTCTCTTCAGAGATAAGCTAGCACAATTCTATTCAGCTTGTGTTCTATAGTATTCTTCTATTTTATTCATTAATATAAGTTGGGTTTTCACTATATTACTATGCTCTCTGCAATATTTTTGTGTGTGTTTCATTTCATTCTCTATACAATCTGAATCAATATAGATTGTGAAATGTTATAGGCTTGCATCATT
>SNQJ01S0155300.1:0-14167 GCA_010110895.2 Picea sitchensis
TAAAACACTGGTGTACTGTGCATGTGTGTGATTGTTTATTTATTACTACTCATTATTGGATAATAATTCTACATTGATATAACATTTGAAGAAAAAGGATTATAATTACATTATTATTGATTCACCCCCCCTCTTAGTAATCCAACAATTACAAGTATGGATACGGAAAACCATCATAAAATTCTGAATTTTTTTATTTATTTTTATAAAATATTAATTAAGTTGATGCTCTCGTATTTTTATTTTTGTTTTATTTTTTTATATTTAAATAATTATAAAAATATAATGTTATTAGTCTGTGTCGATGGCCAGGAGAGTATAGTAATGAATTGTCTGTGTATTAGTTTTCTCATTGACCAAAAATTTCCCTGTGTTTTCCAAAGTTTAACATTGTTCTGTTGTTTTTTTGCATTTTTTAAAAATAATTACGTTTTTTTTCTATGTTGCGATTAGTCCTTCAATTGAACATCTTATTATAGAGTTGAAAACAAGAATTTAAGAGGTAAATTGATTATGTACTCTTAGTGGATCGTTGAAACACATTTATGTATCACTCCCAAAGTTCCGAGACCATCTCAACTTTTGAGGCCTTCCATTGTATCACTTGGTAATTGGAGATATTTAAAGCCGCATGATAGACAATTTGTTTTCATTTTTATTGCTGATTTTTGACACACACACACATTAATTTTAATAAAATTATTTTTCATTAATTTTAGTGCGGTTCATAAAATTTTAAGGGATTGTTTTGTACTATATGACATGATTTTGTGGAGGATATTTTATGAATTACAATGAGTTTCAGTAAAAAAAAAAAAAAAAATTAATTAATTGTGGAGGGTGGATTTACATTTGAGAATCGATTTTTTGGGATCATGGTTTTATTATTTGAGAATCCATTTAAATAAATTGATTGTAACAATGAATGGAATAAATTAGATGGTAATAATTTTGTAGCTAGTATGTGGCGATCCTAAATCAAACATCATTCATTTTTTGTTTGATCATGATATAATCTATTATAACTGACAAAGACGAGTTTCTTCCCAACTTCCATGTATTGCAACTCATGATTTGCAAGACTTCTAATTTTGGTCTTTATTGGTGCAATTATATGTATAATATATAACCAGACATAAATTATCGACCATAATTCGTAATCAATAGAGTTGATACACTATATGTGCCGACAACAGGTGATGTATCTATGTCTAATGAGTATAGTGAAAATCAAGAACACTTTCAAAATTCACACTCTGTTTTATAACTTAATCTATGTTTTTTAGACTTTGCAAAAATTAAGGAACATCATTCAAAGAAAAGAAAATAACTAACATGCACTCCAAAGAGTCTTTTACATGTAGCAATACAATCCATTTACTGGTTCATGAAGGTGGAGGATGGATTATGATCGCCTTCCCTGTCACAATTCCATTCAATAACAACTTGCAAGCAATTCCTCTCTAATTTTG
Organism: Picea sitchensis; assembly: GCA_010110895.2. Lineage (NCBI taxonomy): Eukaryota > Viridiplantae > Streptophyta > Pinopsida > Pinales > Pinaceae > Picea > Picea sitchensis. Next base: position 1,473 of record SNQJ01S0155300.1, read on the forward strand.
CACACTTGTCAAATCAATAATATTCTGAAAGGGAATCAATGCAATCTAATGACTCTGAAAAATTATTTTGTTCCTACACAAGAGTCAGAGGTTTAGTTAGATGTTTCATTTGTTGGCTCATGTAATTTGAAATATGGAATCTCAAACCATTCATGTACTTCCATGCCTCGCAAGATAGAAGCTAACATTAAAGAAATCAACTCAGAAAATAAATGATCGCACACAGAAATCATAAACGAGTACATCCAATATCCTATGTTGTAACTCACAATTTACTCATATCAAACATTCTACTGAATGAAGAAAGAAATTGAATTATACTAAGTATGATATAATCAAAGTACAATATTATTCCACACACACACTTTCAAGAATTAGATTCACGTTGCAATTATAGGAATCTTTCCAAGTTGGATCGGTGGGCCTTGCTGTGCCAACAAGGAAGCTTGAAGAAAACTCACAGAACAAAGAACTTCACCAAAAATATAAACTCAATGAACTTTTCTTTTTTGTAAGTTAGTTAATATATTAGAACCCTCTTGAGAAAATTACAAACCTGTTGTCTTACATGTCAATAGTGCCCAGCTGGGAAACCACTATTGGCACGAGTCTGAGAAAGAGTGACACTTGTCCCAAAAAAAGTGTGACACTTGACCAAAAAGAGATTTTTTTTGTCATGCAAAAACTATAGTGCCACGCAAGGCGATGGGCTTTCTGAAAGCTAATCTATACAAGCGAAAAAACTACAAAGCCTCGTAGGGTGAAGGTTGTATGTAAACTGAGATGAAATAGACATGGATATCTTTAAAAACAAAAAATAAAAAAACTGAAACATAAGATCTCTAGAAACCTGGACAAAATTTTGGGCCTACAAAGGCCTGGGTTTTCTTCATCTTTCCCTTGTCGTGATCTGCAATTTCCCTCTGAAGATCCTAGAGAAAGGACACCAAATTGTCCACCCTACTCCATCGCTCTGCATATCTCTTCTGCAAATCCCTGAGGGTTGTTTTGATGTCCTCCTATCATTTGGTTAATTCACACAGGGAGGCTATGATTTTCCCCTGGTCTGTGCATTTTTCACAAGTGAAATGAGGCCTGGAGTTTGGCAGGGTGGAGGGAGTGGAGGTGTCTTCATCGAGGTGGAGAGGTGGGGATGCAGGAGGAGGCAGTTGACGAGGTGGGGAGGCGAGAGGAGGCATTCGACGAGGTGGAGAGTGGGGGGAGGTGTATAACCTAGATAATTTCCCTTGGCGTTGTTGGAGCCGCCCTTGCTTTATTTTTTACCCTTCACAATTTTTAGTTTTTGATGTTTGAAATATAAGGATGGTCTTTTGATTTTTTCCCCCGAGACTTTGAAAATTCCACAACCTTATTTTGTAAGCAGCGATGTTTTTCCACTCTCGAAAAAAATCCACTTTCGTAAGAATGTCGCTCTCTTGGCTTTACTTCGGGATCTCGCAAGTCGGATACTATAACCCACGAATTCACACGTCCCGAGTCACGAAACAACGAAGTCGTTTTAAATTCTCACTCAAGACAGTAACTAGGGTAAAGTCTTAACTTAGTGATTAGACGTCGTCGGAGTTTCGCTCCTCGACATTCGCCAAGTTTGATTTTTTATTTTTGCAGCTCTGAGAGCCGAGAAAACGAGGTTCTTTCGGGCTAACCCTGGTCAAGGATTAAAGGCAAAAAGGATAACCATGATTAAAATCTTCTCTCGGCGTTTCACCACTCGACACTATCTTTTTGAAAGCTACGGCCTCTAAAACCCTGACTCGCGAAGTTGCGACGTAATTATAAAATAATTAATTAACCGCCTAACCCAATATTTACTTCCCCTTAGTTCAGTCTTAATTATCGCCATCTCGCGGTTTCACGACTCGGCATACTAATCTCCCAGAAACTTGTCTTCGAAGTTCTGAGTCGCGATATGGTGAATAAATTGATTATAAAATTAATGATGCTCCAAATCACAATTATTGCTAATTAAGCCAAAGTCGGTCCTCGCGATCTCGCGAATTGGGGACTCAAAATGTTAAAAGAAAATACACGAAGTAGCGAACGGTGAGGAATTGATTAACGCTGGTAAGATTTGATATTTTAAGATAAGGCAAGATATATCCCGTGCCCCGAGGTCTACACGTTTCCCGAGGTAGCCATCTCTCTCCTTACTTCGACTGACTGTCAAACCGCCAAAAAATTGATGACATTAATGGAGAATTAGGGTGAATCCACGAATATAAGATCGGATTTTACGCAATAAATTTGTTTCTAATTACGATTTGACAGACTTATTTCAAAAAGTACAGAATTTTCAAATATATATATAGGAGTTTCATTTTATTATAACAAAAGAATTTTCATAAGCACACAGAGCTCGTCAATTCCGAGTGAACTAATTTCTGCATGTATACGCAGTTCTATCGCAAAAGGGAGAAAACGCAAACTTCATCTATGGCTCCACGGAAAGCAGCAAAGGCGAATGTCGAGGTTGTAGGGAAAGTCTCAGATAATGTCTCCGACACTTCACCCCGGAGTGTCAACTCGGTCCCTAGCTGGTTGTTTGTTTCAGATATTCTGCAATCTGAGTTGGTGAATTATTCAGACTCCAATGACAACGAAAGGGACGACCTGAACACTAAATACAAGATAGTTGTGCAATCCGGAATGCACAGGGTAGCAACCAGACCACGGTTGCTCCCATATTATGATATGATCCGATGGGCGTTGGATCACATAGACCTACCCACCAGAACTATCATGAACGACCAGCGGGTCACGGTCGGGACTTTTAGGCCGGAGCATATCCAAACCATGTATAAGCTCCCGACGACATCTGAATACACATATAGAGATGAATTCCTGGAGGAATTCAAAGAGAAAGAGTGCATGCAATATGATAAAACCATGCTCGGTTTGATAAAGGATTGGATTTTGCGCTCCGTGAAATTCAGAGCAAATGACTAGGTCATTTATTCAATCACTTCGCTGGAGCCACAGTATAAGTACGTGGCCATGATGACGTGCCGATTATTTGGGAGAGAGGACACATCACATTTCTACATTGCGTGGGTGCCTCTCATGTTTCAGGTTGCAGAAGGTTGCTCATTTAATTGGGCAAAGATACTCTCGGAAAGTTTGGCCAACCGGGTCACAGACTATCGGGAGAAGAGAGCAAGGGGGAGACCATCCTCATTTTTCATGTATGCATATATTATGGACGTGGTATGTTCCATGACACCATTCCCTTTGATGAGCTGGGCTTGGAATCCAGCCCAAGAAAAACCCGTACATGAGTATCACGACAAACTGTGGGAGAATAAAGCAGACAATTTCATTTACAAAATTTTCAACTGGGTGATGATGCCCCTACACATCGCCATTTTTGGTCACCCGCCACGTTGTATCTCAGACAACATTGCTGCAAATCTGAGTGGTATAGCGGACTGGTACATGGAGGCAGAGTTCTCCTACTTCAGAGTGTTTGGGGTTGTTGTTCCCTCGCTTGCACTACCATTATTCATCCCTGACAAGCTGGCTTGTCGCGAGGTCACCCAACAAACAATGATTGGCGGGGTGAGTAAAGAACTCAAAGCATCTTCAAAGAAGGTGTGGCCGTTTTTTCCCATTCGGCTAAATTCTTATTCGTTATTGGATTTCAAGCATGCCAAAGCCGAGGCTGCAGCCCTGGAAGACCTGAATTTGGTCTCCATCGAGTATAAAAAACATGATCCACAGAGGGTTGTAAGAAACCATTTAGAAAATTGTGCGCTCAAGAGATTCGAGCATGAGAACTCACCCTCGGATGATGTTTTCCGAGGGGCGAGGTCTTGTGTAGAAGTTCTAGCCCGGATCTGATCCCTGGTGCCTGAAGACATAGTGGTTGTGTTAAAATTCCAGGAGCATAGACGGAGTGGTCTCCCCGTTGTGTTGCAAGGTGAGAGCTCAGGTGTTTCCGAGACAAAGCAGAAGGATGCCGAAGATCCTAAAGATGAAATTCTTGACTCGGCAAAACACCAGAGTGAGAAGGAGCAAACAAAGAATCCAGAAATCGAAACAAAAACCCCGGAACTACCAAAGAAGCCGAACCCTGTTGACACCCCAGGGAAATTAGCGAAACGAATCGGGGAACCTATCACTTCTGTCACTCCCTTACAGTCGGCGCAGGGGAATATCGAAGAAGGGTGGATATTCAATGAGGAGCTAAGGCCTATAAGAGCAGAAGAACTTCCTCCGAACGAGTTTTTATTTGATAAAAAGAGAAAAGTGATAGTAAAAAGGGAATTCTACCAGGAGGGATAATCGACCGCGAAGAAGTTCAAGGTCATGACCGATGGGAAAAACAAAAAGAATGAGTAATTCACCACGGAGATCGTAGGAACGCTAGGAGCGTATGCATCGGTGAATCATTTTTCGGTCGGATTGCTAAAAAACCAGCTCAAAAGGAAAAATCGCTTGATCAAGACTCTCGAAGCCAGAGTAGCTTCGGCCACAGAAAATGCTAAAGGTCAGGTGAGCGGGGAGATAGAACTGGCCCAACTAGCGGATAAAAATCAAATGGAAGTGCTCAAAACCAAGCTGGAGCAAGCGCATCTAGTGATCCGAGACGGTCGAATACAGGCGGGTCAACAAAGGACTATGATTGCAAAGCTGCAGGCTCAGGTAGAGATCGCTGAAAGCAGGGTGATTGATGTTGAGGGTTTAAATCCCGAGTGATCGAAATTCAGAGCAGGATCTCTTCTGCACAACAGAATTTGCTTGCCAAAGTGGGAGCAATCCGAGGCAATTGTTGGTTGATGCATCAGGTTTCCGAGAACCTGACTGTCAGAGAGAGGGATGCAAAAGCGGCTCGGGTCACCTTCCAGGAGGCGGTGATAGCCATGAACAACAGAGTTTCGGCACGTTCTCCCAGATTCTCCATCTCAGAACAAACTAGAGGTAACATTTTGTTGAAGGATTGGGAGCATAACATTGCCCTGGGGAAGGAACAGGCCCAAAAAGTAACCAATTCATTAGAAGAAGCCTTCAATTCTGTAGATGGTGAGCTGTTGGGTATGGAAAGTGGAGGCGACGTAGAAACTTTAAGGAAAATAAATGTAGAACAGATCTCGCTCGATCTGAAAGAGAAGGATGAGAGATATTCGGCCGATATCTCTTAGATAGATAGGGTGGACATGGCCCGAGTTGATAGGCACTTGATCTAGCCTAGCGTGCAACTAAGTGCCCTCGACATCATCGATGCACAAATGGGGGACAAGCTACAGTAGTTAGCTCGAGAATGTTACTTCGCCGAGGCCAGCTATCAAGCGGAACCTTCACGACTCATATCTCAACTTGTGGAAAGATGCATCACCTGCACTGAGTCCGCACGAAGACGAGCACCTGGCAACAAGTGAAGACAGATTAGGGGAGATGGAGCGATTGCTCTCTCCTCTATCATAACTGAAATTTTTGAAACTATTGAGATTCTACCTCTTTGCATAAATTTTATAAATATACCCCAGAGAGAAATAAATAAGGCTGGACCCTTTTGAGATTTTGTAATAGAGTTTTTGCATTGAGATTTAATACAAGCAGATCTGAGATTCTCAATTCCGTCACTTCTGTATTACAAGTTTGCTTTCTTGTTCCTCATTTTTCATTTTCAATTCATATTCGTAATTGATGTGCTTCGTTATACTTTAGTGCTACCACTACTATAATGAATAAATCTGAGTTTTCTGTAATTGTTTATTGCCTTTCCTCTGCACCAGCTATCAGTTGTGTAAGACCAATTTGCAGTTTCAGAATTCTACATGCTTTTTTTGTTACATCGATTATTTTCTTAAATATTTTCTTCTTTCGTTTACTTCGTGAGATTTTCCCCTGGTAGGAACCTGACACCGTAAATGGATTAATGTTTTTCTCCCATATCACCCCTTTTATTAAAATATAATACAGTTACGGGAACGCGCCTTAGATTTTCATACATCGTTAATACTGTAACCGTGATTTCTCTTTTATAAAACTAAACTGAGACAACACTCAATCTTTCTTAACAGTTCTCTTACCTGTACTGTTCCCCCATGACAGTTCCCACACCAACTCAACCTAACGTTGAACTCGGATTATTGAACCAAACGCACATCGCCTTAAACCTCTTCAATACTATCCTTAAAACATCCACTAACCGGGCCGAGCTTGAACAATCATGGGCAGCCATTGAACGAGACATAACTATTCAGGAGCAGTTCGAAGCCAGACAACCTCAACGAAGAAATCTCTCTTAGAGTATTTCTCCGAAGGTTGACATTTTCCCTTCTCCTTATCCTAACCGCTTTCGAATGCCTTGACACTGTACTTTTGAGGCTTAAGTACAGACTCAGGAACAACATCTTTCTACCACCGTTGCCGGGGACCGAAGTTACGAAATATTTTTCCTTGGGAAAATGACAAATTGTTTTTCGTTGAAAGTGTTACCCTTTGATGGTGAAAAAAGAGTACACACCTTTTAAGTCTTTTTATCTTTCACTTGGCAACTCCATGAATAAATAAACTGGCATTCGTTCGAAGGAATACTAGACAAAACCTGGACGGTGAGTAGATTACGCCCGTTACCGATACCGAAAAAATTATGAAGGTGAGAGGATCTTTCAAGCCTACCACTGATGTTTACCAACTTGCTAACCCATCACCAAGGGCCGAGAGTCCTTCCGAACCTTCGACCTCATTCAATCGTTGCTTTGATGCTGAACATTCAACGCCAATCTGCTCCGGAATTAGCAGTGAGATTCATCCAATAGCCCCTTTAGTACAGAGGGGAGAGGGCCCTCTTGAAGGTTCGTCGGTTTTTAAAATACCATCTTATCTTCAGTTGAGTTTCCCGACTTCTCCAAATCCTGAAGAGTGTGTTACATGCTCGTTTCCCACACTCGTCATTTTTCCCGATTTCGTCTCTTGCAAGTCCGAGGAACCAACTCCTCGCGTTCCTTATCCTTCCTCATCAGAGTCCCCTCTTAGCGAAGAAAATAAAAAACCCCTTTATAACTTTCCACAAACAACGATGGCAGCCGCCGGAGGAGGGGGTGGAGGGTTTATAGGAGGAGGAGGAGGGTTTGGAGGAGGTGGAGGAGGATTCCCTCTAGGAGGAGGTGGAGGCCAAGGGCCTCCCCCCCCTCCCAGAGTTTTTGCGAAAGTCACAGCTCGATATGCCCCTTTGGTGTTTCCCGTGCCCCTACACGATCTTCCAAAAAACTACATAAAGAATTTACCAAAATTCACCGGGGAAGGAGATCTGACCGCGGCTGAACATATTAACTTCTTTGACCAATTCGCAGATATCTTCGGTATCGAGCACGAAGATGTATATTCGAGACTCCTTGTCCAAACTTTTGAGGGTCAGGTCTGAACTTGGTTTTAGAGCTTACCCACAACTTCTATCCCTTCATATGATGCTTTGGAAGACGCTTTCCTCAGACAATGGGGCGAGCAAAAAGATGATCTCTATTACCTAACCGAATTTGGGTCTTTGAAGAAAAAGAACTCAGAATCAGTCATGGAATTCATTCTGAGATTCAACAAACTGTACAATAAAATCCCAACTGAAGTCAAACCATCTCAACCCATGGCCAAAGTGACTTTTGTCGGAGCTTTCGAGTCGGATTTCTCATTACTTTTGCGAGAGCGAAGGGGAGCCACCTTAAACCATATGTAGGACGATGTGGTAGAGATAGAATCTAACATGTTGGCTTCGAGTAAACTTAAGGCTAGAGTAGAAGCTGGAAGCCGAGATACCAAGTGCTTTAGAGAGTTAGCTGGCCCTTCAGGATCCAATAGATCTTTAGATGATAGAGTGGACAACATGGCTAGAGTGATTAAAGAGTTGTCAAATAAAATAACCCGAATGGAACTCGAACAGGTCAAGTCTGACTCGTATCCCAAAAAAGATTTCAGAAAAAATCAAAACCCTCCAAATCAACAAAGGCCAATAAAAAAGGAAGATCAAAAAATACAAGCTCCCCTGAAGAATGAAAATTTTATAGGAGCTAACGATTTTCAAGACTTCGAGGATTCAGATAATGATGTCACGAACTTTGGTGATGATTGTAGTCAACCATATCTGACTCGCGAAGACTAAGAAAAGTCTCTAAATGTGCTGGAGACACAAAATGAGAGCGAAGAGGGTGATCACACTGAGAACCGTGAGTCTCAATCAGAAATTGAGACAATGATAGCTGAGTTTCAACCAGGGTACAACCTGAGATCTAAGAATAAACTTACCTCAACAATTCAACCCAAGAAAATCCTTCAGAGAGGTCAAGCTTACGAACCTCCTTCGGATGAGACCCCACTACCCAACAACAAAACTAGAAGAGTAATCACTCAAGAGTGCGAGGTAGGAAAAGTTGGAACCCAAACGCAACCAACCGAACCCGTAAACAATGATACTTCTTCAACTAAGACCATGAATGATAAATCTATCCAGACGAATAAGTCAGAAAGAAAGAATTCAGAAGTCTCAACCGGACAAGCAGACAAAGTAAACGGAGCGTTCAGTTTTGAAAATGAGTTAAACAAAATTAAGATACCAATCCCTTTGGTGGAATTAGCGAAAAACCCCTGTTATCGCAAACAAATTACCAAAATGATGGGTGTCTCCGAGCTAGAAATCCATTCTGATGTTATAAACTTGGAGGATGATAGACCTAACATCACTTTTGGTCCCCACTTTGAAGGGTCCAAAGACAACATCGCTCCCTTCTATATCACTCTGAATATACATGATCAGTTGTTGCATAATTGTATGTTAGACTCCGGAGCTTCCCATAATGTTATGCCCAAGATTATAATGGAAAAGCTAGGTCTCCATATCACAAGACCTTATGGAAATCTGTACTCTTTTGATTCAAGGAAGGTTAAATGCATGGGGATGATAAAGGATCTGGTAGTTACCCTGGCGCAAGTCCTTGTTAAAAGTATCTTGATGGATGTGGTTATCGCCGATATCCCCCTTAAGTACGGTATGCTGTTATCTAGGTCATGGGGGGCCAAGTTGGGAGGTTCCCTTCAGTTACACATGTCTTATGCCACAATCCCTGTGTTCGGGGGTCAGTTCACTCATTTATACAAAGAGAGAAGATTATCATACACGGTCAGTGACCCTCAAAACCCGCACAACTTCCCCATTTACATCGCAGACCAAGATCTGGGAAACTGCATCTTGTCTTTCGATGACGGTCTGGATGGTTGCCCGAAAGAAATCGATACAAAGCAAGAAGAGTCAAACCCCTTGACAGAAGAGCTCTATAATACTGGTGTATGGAAAATGTATTTCGATGGTGCTTCGTATTCTAAAGGAGCTGGTGCTCGGGTACTTTTGGTAGAACCTGAAGGTAAATTCATTATTCCTTTCTCCTATCGTTTGCAGTGTGACATAGATTACACTAATAACGTATGCGAGTATGAAGCAAATATCTTAGGATTAGAGGCTACCAAGAAATTAAATATAAAAAACTTGGAGGTATACGGTGACGCGGAATTGATAGTAAGACAAGTGAACCGACAGTACCTAGCCAGGCATCCCAGACTAAGAGCATATAAAAATTTTACTTGGGATCTCATCGAATTTTTTTTCTCATCCGTAAATATTCATTTTATCCCTCACGTCGAGAATCTACATGTTGATGCATTGGCAAAGGTAGCTTCAACCTTTTCTCCTCCCACGACCTTCAAACTAAAGTATCACATTGAAATCAGGTACAAGCCTTCCATACCAGACAATATCCAGCACTGGCAAGTCTTTGAAGATGATGAAAAAATCAAGAAGTTCCTTACAGCAGTAGGCGAATTCTCAGAAACTCACGCTGACCAAGAAAACCAAAATGACTCCATGTGGATCATGCAAGAAGGCGAGGAACCTGAAGTTTTCCGAGAAAAAATTGCAGATCATCATATGCTGGTCCTTAAAAGCAACCATATTCCCAAAGGATTGATTCCTTTTGAAAGACTTTTTGATCAGAATGATGTACCTGTAAATTCCACTTTGCAGCCCCAGCCAGAAGAGGTGGAGGACTATGATATAGGGACCGAAAAAGAACCCTGGATGGTAAAACTATCGAAATTCCTCCCTCCAAAAACGAAAGTGAAGTACAAAGATTTGCTCAGACAATATAAATATGTTTTTGCCTAGTCCTATGATGAATTGAAAACATATGACACTTCCATTATTGATCACAAGATACCTTTGAAAGCTGGGGTCAAACCGTTTAGGCAAAATCTTAGGCAAATTAACCCCATTTTGTTACCTGTGATAGAAAAGGAAGTTAAAAAACTCTTGGATGCAAAAATAATCATACCTTTGAGATACTCGAACTGGGTAGCTAACCTAGTTCCAGTCAGGAAAAAGAAGGGGGAAATCAGACTGTGTGTTGATTTCTGAAACCTAAACAAGTCGTCTCTCAAAGATAATTACCCACTGCCCAAGATGGACCATATTTTAGAAAAGGTTGTCAGAGATAATTGAATGTCAATGATAGATGGTTTCTTTGGTTATAATCAGATCACTATGAACGAACAAGACAGGGAAAAAACTGCTTTCACAACGCCATGGGGTACTTTCATGTATGACAAAATGCCTTTTGGTTTGATAAATGCAGGGGCCACTTTTCGGCGAGCTATGGACATCACTTTCGTGGGCGAAAGGGACAAATTCCTAGTTATTTACCTTGATGACCTGACGGTTTTTTCTAAAACTGATGAAGAACATTTGATGCATCTAAAACAGACTTTCGAAAAGTGCCGCAGGTTTGGCCTATTCCTGAACCCCAAGAAATCTCATTTCTCTATGCGGGAAGGTAAGCTTCTGGGCCATGTCATATCTAAGGAAGGAATCAGGATTGATCCTAAGAGGATTGAAGCAATAGATACTATCACTATTCTGAGAAATATAAAATAAATTCAATCATTCTTAGGTAAGATAAAATTTTTGCGAAGGTGCATTCCTAATTTTGCTGAGATTGTCAAACTGATTACAGGAATGTTGAAGAAGGACAGTGGGGTAAATTGGACCGCCGAGGCCAGGGCATCTTTCGCGCACAATAAAAAAGTTATAAGTGAGGCACCTGTACTAGCAAGTCCAGATTATCTGAAGGATTTTCTCATCTTCTCTTTTGCTTCTGAACATACCATCGCCGCGGTACTCTTGTGGAAAAATGAAGAGGGTTTCGAACAACTGATAGTGTTTTTTAGAAAAAGCCTCAGAGATGTAACTGAAATATGACATAATGGAAAAACAAGCATACGCAATGGTAAAAGCATTGAAAGCATTTAGAACCTACATGCTACATTCAAAAATAATCGCGTATGTACCCACCAATTCTATAAAAGACATATTGGTACAACCGGACAACGACGGAAAAAGAGGGCGATGGCTAGCTAAAATACAAGAATTCAATCTGGAGGTCAAGCCGACTAAATTAATAAAGGGGTAGGGTCTGGCCAAACTCTTGGCTGAGCCGAATATTAGAGCTCTTGATATTAATTGCCTCCAAGAAGAAGACGGAGACACACACCTGCATGAGCCGGATGACCAGACAGATCCAAGAAAGATTGAGGAAAAGTTCATATCGTCGGGCTGCCATAAAGACATCATGTTCTACTTGTCGAACTTGAAATGCCCAGATGGACTATCACCAGCCAAATGCAGAACTTTAAAACTCCATGCTGTATAATATTGCATCACCGACAACCAACTATACTGGAAAGATCCACTCGGGTTCCTACTAGTCTGTTTGGTTGAGTCAGAAACTCTGCGGGTTATAGAGGAATTTCATGAAGGAGTCTGTGGAGGACACCATGCATGGAGAGCCACATCCTATAAGATTTTGAGAGCCAGATACTATTGGCCGAAACTATTTTCATATGTAAATGCCGAAGTATGCACGTGCAACCCTTGTCAAATATTCGTTGGGAAACAAAAATTCCCTGCGCTACCACTCGTTCCAGTCAAAGCAAAGGCTCCATTTCAACAATGGGGCCTAGACTTCAAAGGGGAAATTAATCCTCATTCCAGTGCTCAGCATAAATGGATCCTAACATCTACGGATTACTTTACTAAGTGGGTGGAAGCCATTCCAACTAAAAGGGCAACAGACTCGGTGGTGATCGATTTCTTGGAAAATAATATCTTGTCAAGATTTGGATGTCCCCAAAAGATAGTTACCGATAATGCCCAAGCCTTCAAATCTATGGCCATGATCATCTTCTGTCAGAAGTATAATATCGTTCTTGGCCATTCTACTACATATTACCCCCAAGGGAACAGATTGGCCGAATCATCTAACAAGAGCCTGGTGAACATAATCAAGAAAGTACTGGATGAAAATAAAAGATCTTGGCATGTGCATTTGAAATATGCGTTATGGGAAAACCGCATCAGCACCAAAAGGTCTATCGGCATTTCGTCATTTCAAATGGTCTATGGGACAGAGGCGGTCCTACCTATAAACCTGTCACTGCCAGTAATGAAGTTGTGGCAGGATCAAAACGAAGAACCAAATCATGTAACCAGGAGAATTAACCAGTTGATCGAGGTTCAACAACACAGAGTTGAAGTCGATGAAAAAATGCAGAAGTACCAGGATGAGATGAAATCATTGTTTGATCTCAAGGCAAAGGACCGAGAATTCCTTCCAGGTGACTTAGTACTAAGATGGGAT
>SNQJ01S0155300.1:14177-29715 GCA_010110895.2 Picea sitchensis
TATTTGTGTACATACATGCATTTCATATAAAACATTACCCTTTTGGCTTTCTATTTTCTCCTGTAAATAATTTTTAGACATATTTCGAATAAAGTTCGTATTTTCTTTTTACAGGATTCCAGTTGCTTGCAAAGCTAGCAGGAGAAGTAATTCGCAAAGCAGTGTCAGAAATGAATCAACATGAAATAGGTGATACCTAAAATTAGTTTCATAGCGCACAAGGAAATTGAAAAGAAAAGGTAAAGGTAGGCTTTCTCAATACACATGTTATGAAAGACTGTCCAAATTAAACCAAGGTAACATCTTTCAAATTGCAATATCAGCTAAATTGTTAAGTAACAAGATTATTGCTTGGCTTGATAACCTTTGATCTAAAATAATTTGAATCACACATTGAATCTAAAAGCAGTCTGTCAAAAGTAACCATCCCCAAAATATCTACGAGAGTCAGTCCCGAACTGTTTTGATCTTTAGTATTTTCAATCAACGAATCATTACCTTGTGTCCTGCCTATTTTCGGGTCTAACTTTTGACCGGCCACCATTTTTTCATTTCATTACAAAGGAATAAAAGTTTTCATTTTAGACTCCTGAGTCTCAAAACAGATTGTGAAAATAAAGCGGGTCTCCACAACTACTTGATCCCTTGCTAAACGAAGGAACATTTAGAGCGATCCTAACTTTCCTAGGCTTTTCAACAGCGTTGGAGGAATCAAAGCTTGCTCAAACAGGATTCCCTTTAAAAAATTATTTTCCCCTGCCTCCCTAAGAACGAAGGTGTTGTGAAGGACAAGGGAAGATTGGTACCGAGTAATCAAAGTAAGTTGACAGACCTCTGATGCAAATATTACACAGATATCAACCCTGATACCAACTGATTGCCAACATCTTCACACTCAAAAAATAAATTATAAGACAGGTGGTGAAAGGAAATTCAGAAATAATTTCCCCCACCTAGTCCAGGAAGATGATGAAAGGAAATTCAGAAATGATTTCCCTCGTCTTAGCATTTAAATGCATAAATGTTTTCTGAAGTGGTGAAAGGAAATTCAGTAAAAGGGGCCAGATAACTTCACCGGGGTACTGAACAGGCTTGCTAGCAGTGAAGCAATGTCTGAGATATCTGTAAGGCTGTTATACATGAATATCACTCTACTCTGGTAACCAATACTTTCTAAAAACCTGATCCACATACCAAATTCAAAAAGGACTTCCCGATTAGAAAATATATAATCTCATTCTTTTGATGCAATCCGAGAGCCACAAGAGCTGTTGAGTCTCCTAGGGTCATTTCGACTGTCTTAAAACATACCCAAAGTTAGTAGTGGGAAAGGGAAAATTGTGAAACGGATTACAGCTGTGTTTGGAAAGAAGTATCTGATTTTGGAAAAACTTCTCGAGGTAAAAAACGAAGTCTTTTCCCCCCCTTCGATTATTTTTCCTTGGAATTTTTCCGCATGTTTGAGATTTTGACTCCATTTACCCAATATTGGCACGTGGTCTACTGTTCTTCCCGCCTCACAGGAAGGCGGGATCCCTAGCTGGAGCCTATGTTGGAGCCTCCCTTGCTTTATTTTTTACCCTTCACAATTTTTCAGTTTTTGATGTTTGAAATCTAAGGATGGTCTTTTGATTTTTTCCCCCAAGACTTTGAAAATTCCGCAACCTTATTTCGTAAGCAGTGATGTTTTTCCACTCTCAAAACAAATCCACTTTCGTAAGAATGTCGCTCTCTTGTCTTTACTTCGGGATCTCGCAATTCGGATACTATAACCCACGAATTCACACGTCCCAAGTCACGAAACGACGAAGTCGTTTTAAATTCTCAATCAAGACAGTAACCAGGGTAAAGTCTTAACTCAGTGATTAGACGTCGTCGGGGTTTCGCTCCTCGGTGTTTGCCAAGTTCGATTTTTTATTTTTGCAGCTCCAAGAGACGAGAACACGAGGTTCTTTCGGGCTAACCCTGGTCAAGGATTAAAGGCAAAAAGGCTAACCATGGTTAAAATATGTTCTCGGCGTTTCGCCACTTGGCACTATCTTTTCGAAAGTTACGGCGTCTAAAACCCCGACTCGTGAAGTTGCGACATAATTATAGCATAATTAATTAACTTCCTAACCCAATATTTTCTTCCCCTTAGTTCAGTCTTAATTATCGCCATCTCACGGTTTCGCGACTCGGCAGACTAATCTCCCAGAAACTTGTCTTTGAAGTTCTGAGTCGCGATATGGCGAATAAATTGATTATAAAATTAATGATGATCCAAATCGCAATTACTGCTAATTAAGCCAAAGTCGGTCCTCGCGATCTCGCGAGTTGGGGACTCAAAATGTTAAAAGAAAATACACGAAGTAGCAAATGGTGAGGAATTGATTAACGCTGGTAAGATTTGATATTTTAAGATAAGGCAAGATATATCCCGTTCCCCGAGGTCTACACGTTTCTCGAGGTAGACATCTCTCTCCTTAATTCGACTGACTGTCAAACCGCCAAAAAATTGATGACATTAATGGAGAATTAGGGTGAATCCACGAATATAAGATCAGATTTTACGCAATAAATTTGTTTCTAATTACGATTTGAAAGACTTATTTCGAAAAGTACAGAATTTTCAAATATATATATAGGAGTTTCATTTTATTATAATGAAAGCATTTTCATAAGCACATGGAGCTCGTCAATTCCGAGTGAACTAATTTCTGCATGTATACGCAGTTCTATCGCAGAAGGGCGAAAACGCAAACTTCAGCTATGGCTCCACGGAAAGCAGCAAAGGCGAATGTCGAGGTTGCAGGGCAAGGCTCAGATAATGTCTGCGACACTTCACCTCGGAGTGTCGACTCGGTCCCTAGTTGGTCGTTTGTTTCAGATATTGTGCAATCTGAGTTGGTGAATTATTCAGACTCCAACGACAATGAAAGGGATGACCTGAACACTAAATACAATATAGTTGTGCAATCTGGAATGCACAGGGTAGAAACCAGACCACGGTTTCTCCCATATTATGATATGATCCGATGGGCATTGGATCACATAGACCTACCCACCATAACTATCATGAACGACCAGCGGGTCACGGTCAAGACTTTTAGGCCGGAGCATATTCAAACCATGTTTAAGCTCCCGACAACATCTGAATACACATATGGAGCTGAATTCCTGGAGGAATTCAAAGAGAAAGAGTGCACACAATATGATAAAACCATGCCCGGTTTGATAAAGGATTGGGTTTCGCGCTCCGCGAAATTCAGAGAAAATGACCAGGGCGTTTATTCAATCACTTTGCTGGAGCCACAGTATAAGTACGTGGCCATGATGACATGTCGATTATTTGGGAGAGAGGACACATCGCATTTCTACATTGTGAGGGTGCCTCTCATGTTTCAGGTCATAGAAGGTTGCTCGTTTAATTGGGCAAAGATACTCTCGGACAGTTTGGCCAACCGGGTCACAGACTATCGGGACCAGAAGGCAAGGGGGAGACCATCCTCATTTTTCATGTCTGCATATATTATGGACACTGTATGTTCCATGACACCATTCCCTTTGATGATCTGGGCTTGGAATACAGCCAAAGAAAAACTCGTACATGAGTATCATGACAAACTGTGGGAGAATAAAGCGGACAATTTCATTTACAAAATTTTCAACTGGGTGATGGTGCCCCTGCACATCGCCATTTTTGGTCACCGACCACCTCGTATCTCAGACAGCATTGCTGCAAATCTGAGTGGTATAGCGAACTGGTACGTGGAGGCAGAGTTCTCCTACTTCAGAGTGTTCGGGGCTGTTGTTGCCCTGCTTTGACTACCATTGTTCATCCCCAACAAGCTGGCTTGTTGCGAGGTCGCCTGACAAACAGTGATTGGCGGGGTGAATAAAGAACTCAAAGCATCTTCAAAGAAGGTGTGGCCGTTTTTTCCCGTTCGACTAAATTCTTATTCGTTATTGGATTTCGGGCATGCCAAAGACGAGGCTGCAGCCCTGGAAGACCTGAATTTGGTCTCCATCGAGTATAAAAAACATGATACACATAGGGTTGTAAGAAACCATTTAGCAAA
Source organism: Picea sitchensis (assembly GCA_010110895.2). Lineage (NCBI taxonomy): Eukaryota > Viridiplantae > Streptophyta > Pinopsida > Pinales > Pinaceae > Picea > Picea sitchensis. The sequence continues at coordinate 18,239 of SNQJ01S0155300.1, forward strand.
TTGTGGGCTCAAGAGATTCGAGCATGAGAACTCACCCTCAGATGATGTTTTCCGAGGGGCGAGGTCTTATGAAGAAGTTCTAGCCCGAATCCAATCCCTGGGGCTTGAGGACACAGCGGCTGTGTTAAAATTCCAGGAGCATAGATGGAGCAGTCTCCCCACTGTGTTGCGAGGTGAGAGCTCAGGTGTTTTTGAGACAAAGCAGAAGGATGTCGAAGATCCCAAAGATGAAATTCTTGACTCAAAAAAACACTAGATCAAGGAACAAACAAAGAATCTGGAAATCGAAACAAAAACCCCGGAACCGCCAAAGAAGCCAAACCCTATTGACACCCTAGGGAAATCAGCGAAATGAATCAGGGAACCTGTCACTTCTGTCACTCCCTTACAGTCGGCGCAGGGGAATATCGAAGAAGGGTGGATATTCAATGAGGAGTTGAGGCCTATAAGAGCATAAGAACTTCCTCCAAACGAGTTCTTCTTTGATAAAAAGAGAAAAGAGGTAGTAAAAAGGGAATTCTACAAGGAGGGAGAATCGACCGCGAAGAAGTTCAAGGTCATGACCGATGGGAAAAACAAAAAGAATGAGCAATTTTCCATGGAGATCGCAGGAACGCTAGGACCATATGCATCGACGAATCAGTTTTCGGTCGGATTACTAAAAAACCAGCTCAAAAGGAAAAATCGTTTGATCAAGACTCTCGAAGCCAGAGTAGCTTCGGCCATAGAAAATGCTAAAGGTCAGGTGAGTGGGGAGATAGAAATGGCCCGACTAGCGGATAAAAATGAAATGGAAGCGCTCAAAACCAAGCTGGAGCAAGTGCATCTAGTGATCCGATATGGTCGGATACAGGCGGGTCAACAGAGGACTATGATCGCAGAGCTACAGGCTCAGGTAGATATTGCTGAAAGCAGGGTGATCAATGTTGAGGGGTTTAAATATCGAGCGATCGATATTCGGAGCAAGATCTCTTCTGCACAACAGAATTTGCTCACCAAAGTGGGAGCGATCCGAGGTAATTGTCCGTTGATGCATCAGGTTTCCGAGAACCTGACTGTCAAAGAGAGGGATGCACAAGCGGCTCGGGTTGCCTTCCAGGAGGTGGTGATAGCCACGAACAACAGAGTTTCAACAGGTTCTCCCAGATTCTCCATCTCAGAACAAACTAGAGGTAACATTTTGTTGAAGGATTGGGAGCATAACATTGCCCTGGGCAAGGAACATGCCCAAAAAGTAACCAATTCATTAGAAGAAGCCTTCAATTCTATAGATGGCGAGCTGTTGGGTATGGACAGTGGAGGCGACGCAGAAACTTTAATGCAAATGAATGTAGAACAAATCTCGCTTGATCTGAAAGAGAAGGATGAGAGAGATTCGGCCGATATCTCTCAGATATATAGGGTGGACATGTCCCGAGTTGACAGGCACTTGATCTAGCCCAGCGCACAACTAAGTGCCCTCGACATCATCGATGCACAAATGGGGGACAAGCTGCAGCAGTTAGCCCGAGAATGTTACTTTGCCAAGGCTAGCTGTCAAGCGGAACCTTCACGGCTCGTATCTCAACTTGTGGAAAGATGCATCGCCTGCACCGAGTCCGTGCAAAGACGAGCACCTGGCAACAAGTGAAGACAGATTAGGGGAGATGGAGCGATTCCTCTCTCCTCTATCATAACTAAGTTTTTTGCGACTATTGATATTCTACCTGCTTTGCAGAAGTTGTATAAATATACCCCAGAGAGAAATAAACAGGGTTGGACCCTTTTGAGATTTTGTAATAGAGTTTTTGCATTGAGATTTAATACAAGAAGATCCAAGATTCTCAATTTCGTCACTTCTGTATTACAAGTTTTCTTTCTTGTTCCTCATTTTTCATTTTCAATTCATATTCGTAATTGATGTTCTTCGTTATACTTTAGTACTACCACTACTATAACGAATAAATCTGATTTTTCTGTAATTGTTTGTTGCCTTTCCTCTGCACCAGCTATCAGCTGTGTAGGAGCAATTTGCAGTTTCGGAATTCTACATGCATTTTTTGTTACATCAGTTATTTTCTTAAATATTTTCTTCTTCCGTTTACTTTGTGAGATTTTCCCCTAGTAGGAACCTGACACCGTAAACGACTTAATGTTTTTCTCCCATCTCACCCCTTTTATTAAAATATAATACAGTTACGGGAACGAGCCTTAGATTTTCATACATCGTTAATACTGCAACCGTGATTTCTCTTTTATAAAACTAAACTGAGACAACACTCAATCTTTCTTAACAGTTCCCGCACCAACTCAACCTAACATTGAACCCAGATTATTGAACCAAATGCACATCGCCTTAAACCTCTTCAATACTATCCTTAAAACAACCACTAACCGGGCCGAGCTTGAACAATCATGGGAAACCATTGAATGAGACATAACTATTCAGGAGCAGTTCAAATCCAGACAACCTCAATGAAGAAATCTCCCTTAGAATATTTCTCCGAAGGTTAACATTTTCCCTTCTCCTTATCCTAACCGCTTTCGGATGCCTTGACATTGTAATTTTGAGCCTTAAGTACAGACTCAGGAACAATAAGCGTAAAACCATTCTACCCTGCAGCCATAAGGATTTGAAAGCAGTGAAAGGTCCTGGAAAGCTCCAAGAATAGGCTCACCGGGAGCAGGTTATATGATGGGAGCTAAGACAAGTAGGTCCGCTTCGGGAATTGGCACCGCAGGAGAAAGAGAGAAGGGAGGATTAGGAGCAATGGGAGGTGCAAGAGGTATGGAAGGATTCAAAGTGATGATAGCATTGAAGTCTAGAGTGTGATCAGAGAGGGGCATTTCCTTTCCCCTGGCAGCGTACCAGGTGGCTCCTTGCCTTGGTTTACCTCGCAGATGGGGCATGGGGAGGGGGGAGGCTATCTCTGGGTAGAGGAAATAGAGATGAGTGACCAGGGAGCTCTAGAGATGGGAGGGAGAGCTCTGAGGTTCGAGAGAGGGATAATTCTCTTGTACTTGGAGGCTGGGGCACAAAAACTGGGAAGAGGAGATGGCATGTAACATGACGTCGTTGGGTGCGTGCGAGGGACATCCATCTTGAGTGCTTTGAAGGGTGGCAGTGTTGGAGATTAAATGATGAGGTGATGTTCTGGGGGGAGGGATTCCATCATATGCCAATTGGTTGGCAGTCTGGCTAGGTGGCCTCCCCGTGGCCTGTCCAGTCTTATTGCCATGAAACACCCCATCCAAGGGTAAACTCAATGAACTTGAATTCATATTATTTCTTCAGAAAAATAGGTTTACAACAAGATTTTGTTCAAATATTAAATTTGCAGCATAACATTAAATCCCTACTACTTCAATCATCTACAGGGCCCTCTTTAAAGAGAAACAACCGATACAAATAAGATTGGAGATAATGCTAAATAATCCCGCTAATCTATAATTGATTAATAAATTGTTTTACATGGAAGTGGATTCATCCTCATGAAACAAAGTGAATGAGGATGAAGCATATCGTGAAATCAAAAATAGAATATGCGTTGACCAATTGCTTCCTTGGACCCATCGAAGATGATCCATTCAGTTACTCAAATCTTCATATGCGGAAACAGGTATTGGACGAGCACATGTGGAAAATAACCACTGGTACCGTATGAGCGAAAGAGAATAAACACTAGTACTAAATGATCACAGGTAATAAACACTAGTATCGAATGAGCGCAAGTATCAGATGCATACAAGTACCATATAACTAGGAACTCTTCCATAAAATCATCTCTGAATCGAGATATTAACAACAAGGTAATTAGACAATTTAGAGCATATAATCATCTAGTTCTAACTATTAATAAACCACATAAATAATGACTAAATGAATATTACCTCATGTACATGTAGAAGTGGCTAAAATATGTAACAATGAGGATAAGAGGTAAATGGTTCATGCATCTATGGAAAAATTGGTCAAGATAAAATAAAAAAATAGGCTAACTGGAGATATCAAAAGGGAGTCCCAACAGGCTTCTCCAAATTCGTGCTAGAGGGTAAGAAATCCTTTTCATTGGATATTATTGTTTTCATATTGGGATGTTTTGGTAAAATGAATAGTTTAATTTCTCTTTTAATTTTTTAACAGTAGACAAATTTACTTATAACTTATGTTTGAAAAGTGTCTGCAATACTTGTTGTGTCAGGAAATGAAAGAAAATTCCACACTAATCCTATCATAAGAGAAGAAGAATTTAATCAAGAATGCAAATGACACATGCAATCACATAGTACACCAATATTTTACTGTAACACACCTGAATTCTTAATACTGTTTTAATGGGTGGGGCATCATAAATTCTTTTTTTGTTTCCTTAACTAACTCATCTCGAAAAATATCTCTGAGATGATTCATTTTCCTCCACTTGCACGTAGCTTTCTAACGATTACTACCGGATAGTAAACCGACCCTTGGTTTAGATATTATAGCTTCCCAAAGTTCTTCAGAAATTCATTGGTTGAGGGCCACATGGCTTCATCTCGTTATTACCGTCTCTTGGTTCCTACCTCCCATAGGGAATATCCATCCATCAACCAATCCGATGATGGGCTTAACCCTCGTCTGACATGTAGGCTAGAGGGGGATTCAGAGTTTGTCACTTCGCCATTGAACATCTCCTTACTATCTACACATGAAACCTCCCGAAGTCTCGAACTTCTGAATTCCCAGGAGCTTTCCACATGGTTCCAGCCTTCACACCTTTTTAGTCTCTCTAAAATTCTACATCCCAAATCCTCTAGAGTCCTGAAGTCCCAGACTTCCAGATTCCTAGTCACTTCACCAACCACGTGCGCTAGGTGAACACATACCAAGAACTGACAAATAGGAGGGGTCAGGATGATACATGTTACATTCCAATGGGCCTATAGGGTATATGATACACTCGAATATGAGTGACATGTGGCACATGAAGATGGGATCCATGTCACCTTGGGTGGCGTCACTACACCATGTCACCCTAGACTGATAGGATTCTAACATTCCTCAGATTTCACGGTCGATATCCGGCCACATAGATTTGTAGATCTATGGCTCTTTTTACCTTGGGGATTCAACATTTGAGAGTGTTTCCATACAAAATCCTCTTATCTCCCGAAGTTCCCAATCTCCGAACTAAAGGGACTAAATCCACACATCCCCTATATATCAACGGGTAGGAAAGGACCCGAAGGATCCCTCGATCTATGGTTCTGGGTCCTTCGCAGCTCCAGAATTTGGGGTTTAGGATCCCGGTTTAGTTGGTAATATAGGTTCACCTATCCACCTAGAGAACCACCTAATGTCAGTCAACCTTATGGGAAACCGATTCTCCCAGTTACCTTCATACAATATAAGGATGGTAAGGTTGGGCATACTCTGAATTCCCAATCTTTGGGAGCTCTGAAGCCAAGAGGAGATAGCTTCCTTAGGCTTAGCCTAAGGTTCCTGGGTGTTGGTCATATGGGTGATCTCGAACGGATGTCATCCATTCATCTTCCAAATGAAGAGACCTCCCCTTTTCAAGGATTTAACTTCACTATCCTTCCTCAACTTTATCATGAAATGGTTAAGGACTTGGGCCTGGGATCTTGGTCGTAAAAAAAGGAGTTGAAAGCGGTATCATATTCAGACGGATAGGTTCAGATTGACACAATATTGCCTATCTCGGTCGTCTTACCAAGTTTATGTCCCAAGAATTCTTAGGAACTAAGCTGGGGAATACAAACTATTAATCTGAAGCATAAGTTCACAAGGAGATGAATACATACACACATCATAATCATTCCACGCAAAAACCATTTATATATACACGTATATATACATAAACCCATGGATTCATCCATTATTTTAGTTCGATACATAAAGTAGGAAAATACTTATAAGAACCAGTTAACATGAAGCGAATGCTGAAAGGGGTGCTCATTTCCACCCAACCATAGTCTCAGTCACTCCTAACGTATTTACCACTAGCCACCCCCGAGCTAGACCACGATGACGGAGGTTACTCTCCTCCTCCCACAGGATCTTGGCAATGGTTTTCACTATACCAAGAAAAGAGGACCACCTGAGTAATTCCTTAGTCACTCAACATCCTTGTTTATCAACTTGTATAATGATCTTTCTATCCATTTCCTGTGACCAAAACACGCTCATTTCTCAGTTCCTCCTTGAACCCGAGAGCTTAGTCTCACATATTTGCACTCTTCACAGGTTTTCCTCTAACCACCACACTTTCCTTTCTTTCCTTCCTCAACGATATTGTGTGTGGCTCGAATTTCCAGTCCATGGTAAGGTCTAAAAGCCTTACATATGTGTGTTCTACTTGATCCCCTCATTAACTCTTGAGGAGGTCTTCCCACCTACCAACCTGAATGTAATTCATTCATGGGTCAGAGGATTGTTACGGTCTTGAGAAATTAAATCCAATAAGGTACTGGTTTGGTGGAGGTTAATGCAATCATTCCTAATTCCATTCATGATCTCTTTCATAGCATTTGTGGTCTCTCTTAGTACACCCCCCTTCCAACAATCATGCAACACTTATCCATTTTATAGTAAATAAAAAAATTTACATTCATTGACATTTTATGCAAAGGTCCATCGAATCAAACATTCACACATATTGAGTTTTCCATAGTATCTTGGCCAATATAGTTATATTTAAAAACTGGAGGAAACAGGGTGTTACAATTCCCTCCCCCTTAAATAAACATCGTCCTTGATGTTCTATTTGTTGACATGCTCTGTATATACAGAAGAAAACAAAAATGGATATGCATGTCTCAGGGAATCCTCCATTTTCCACTTATCCTCATCTGGGCCAAAGTGTTTCAACTTAACCTTGACATGTGCAATGGTTTGGTTCCTGAGTGGGGCTTCCATCCTATCTAGTATGCATTGAGGTTCTGGTAGGAATTCTCTCTCCGGATCCACCTAGATCACACACCAACCAATTATATGATTAGAATCATGTACATACTTCTTCAATAATGAAACATGGAAAACATTATGTGCCTTTACTGTGGGAGGGAGTGCTATCCTATAGGCTACAGGTCCCACTCTATATAAGACTTCAAAGGGTCTAAAATACCAAGGTGCCAACTTGGCACAAACTCCCATTCTCAGGGAACTCTTCCTGGGTCTATTTATGATATAGACATGGTCTCTTGTCTTGAATTCTGTCAGAGTTATATTTCTGTTGGAATAACTCTTCTGTTTATCCTGAGAAATATTTAGATTTTGCTTTATCTGAATCAATTGTTGTTCCATTTCTTTCAGCATGTTAGGTCTGATTGTAGTTCTATCCACTGGATTACTCCAACTAATTGGAATATTTCACTGTCTACCATAGAGGGATTCAAAATGGATCATCTTCAATGACTCTTGATAATTGTTATTGTAGGAAAATTCTACCAATGGAAGGTAGTCTTCCCACTTCTTAGGCTGATGAATTACATGCATTCTTAACATGTCTTCTAATATTTGGTTTACTCTTTCTGTATGTCCATCAGTTCGAGGGTGATAGGATGTGCTAAATAACAATTTAGTCTCAAAACCAACCATCAAGGATTTCCAAAATCTTGAAGTGAATTTTGTGTGTCTGTCAGATACAATCTCCCTAGGCATGCCATGCAGTCTAAATATCTCCTTCATGAAGATGTTGGCAATATATATTGCCTTGCAAGTCTATTTGATAGGAATGAAGTGAGAAGACTTGCTCAATCTGTCCACCACTACCATGATGGCATCATTCTGCTTGGATGATTTTGGTAATCCGGTGATGAAATCCATGGAGATGGTTTCCCATTTCCATTCTGGAATTGGTAGAGGCTATAATAACCCTGTTGGATGTCAGTGTTCTGCCTTAATGTGATGGCACTCTAGACACTTATCTAGATACTCAGCTATGTCCTTTTTCAATCTAGGCCAATAGAATAGTTTCCTAGTGGTCGTGATCATATTTTGATATCCTAGGTGACCAAAATATGGTCTCTTGTGCAACTCGTCCATTATGAACCTCTTCAAGTTGTCACAACTTGGGATATACGATCTATTTCTATAATTCAACAAACCTTCATCTAGTATCTGATAGCATTCATAGTTTAGCCTTGTTGGCTCTTTATTTAGGTATGATGTCATGATCTTGATGAATGCATCTGCTTCTTGTGCATTCCTGAATCTTTCCCTAACATTCGTTTCACAGGTGCTCATCGCTGCCAGGTGAATCATTTTCACACTTTTTCTAAGGGAATCAGCCACCCTATTTTTCTTTCCTTTGATTTGTTTGATCTCAAAATCGAACTCACTAAGGAGATCCATGCACCTATCCTATCCAACATTGAGTTTTGGTTGATCAAAAAAGTCCCTAAACCCACAGTGGTCTGTCATAAGTACAAATCTCCTACCTAGGAGGTAATGCCTACACATTTTTAAAGCGTGCACTATTACATTCAACTCTAGATCATGGGTCACATAATTGATTTCATGCTCATTCAATTTTCTGGGTTTTTATCAAATTTCACGTCCTTGTTGCATAAGGACTCCTCCGAGTCCTTCCTTGTAGGAATATATACAAATGAGTAAGTCATTATCAAGGTATGCAATCTTTACCATCGGTGCATGGGATAAAAGGTATTTCAGTGCCTGAAATCTTTTTTTACATTCTGAAGTCCAAGTGAATTTAACCCCCTTTTTATGAAGGACAGTGATTGGACAACCAATCTTGGAAAATCCTTTTATGAACCTCCTATAGTATCCTTCTAAGCCCATAAAGGATAAGATATTAGATACATCCTTTGGTGTAGGACATTCCATAGTAGATATGATCTTGTCAGGGTTTACTGCCACTCCTTTAGAAATAACATGTCCTAAGTAATGGACTTTCTTCTGGAAAAGTCACACTTGCTAAACTTAGCGTAGAGTTGATGCTCTGTTAGTACTTGAAGTACAATTCTAATATGTTCTTCATGCTCCTCTCTATTCTTGGAGTAGATTAGAATTTTATAAATGAAAACCAATACAAATTTGTTTATGAAATTGTTGAGTACATTATTCATCAAGCACATAAAAGTGGTGGGGGCATTGGTAAATCCAAATGGAATGACCACAAATTCATAGTGACCATATCTAGTCCCGAAGGTTGTTTTGTGGATATCTTCATCCTTGATTCAAAATTGATGGTATCCATACCTTAAGTCAATCTTTGAGAAAATGGAAGTACCCCCTAATTGGTTGAACAAGTCATCGATTCTTGGTAAGGGGTACTTGTTCTTTATGGTTGTCTATAGTCTATGCACAGTCAGAGGGTGCCATATTTCTTCTTCACAAACAAGACTGGTGCTCCCCATGGAGACACATTGGGATGGATGTAGCCTTTGTCCACCATTTCCTTTAGTTGTATCTTGAGCTCAACTAGCTCGGGTGTACTCATCCTATAGGGTGTCCTAGACACTGGCACTACTCCTGGTGCAAGTTCTATTGAGAATTCAATGTCTCTTCTTAGAGGTAGACCCGATATCTCTTATAAAAACATGTCTCTATACTCTCTTAATATGGGGTGGTCCTCTAGGTTTGGTTTGTCATCCTCAACAATTTCCAACACCTATATTTCATATAGAGGACATCCCTTTCTGCAATAGTTTTTCATTTGAAGGGATGATATTAGTCTCACTGAGACAGGCTTCTGAATCCCTTGGAGGGTTATCCTTCTCCCTTCTTCATTTACACATTCTAAGGTTTTACAGTAATAATACAACTTATTTTTATAAGCAGCTAGCTAGTCCATACTAATCAACAAGTCATAAGATCCTAGGGGAAGTATGTCAAGGGTCGCTTGGGTGGGAAATCCATCCATGACGAATTGGCAAGCTGGTATGACCTCTGCTACTTTTATTTTGGTTCCAGTGGCTAGTTGTACCAACCATGGCTTAACATGTCTAACTTGTTGTAGTTTACACTTATCAACAGTACGAGGGGCCACATAGCTCAAATTAGAACTAGGGTCAATTAAAATACAAACTATATGGTTGGAGATCATACCTTCCATCTACACCATTGAATCTTGGTGGTCAGCTTGTTTATTATCCAAAGCTACATAAAACTGTGGCATGCTCCTAGCCACATCAGTGTCTGTGGTAGATTCTTGGATATTGTAGAATCTCCTACCATTATGTTATCTGTGTGGATAGTCCATCAGTGAATGTTCTTCTCCACAACCCCAACATTTCAAGGGTTCCTTCTTTGGGTTATCAGTCTTTCTCGACGTTGCTCCAGAAGGTTAATTTCCACTCTGAGAGGGGAAATTTTCCAATATGCACTTCTAGTAGGAAGGATTATCCTAGAGTCCTTCCTATAGTTCTTAAATCTTGAGGATTTGAACCCCTTATTGTTGCATCCCGAACTACTCTTCTTCTTCTAGTCCTCGCGGGGTTTTGTTTGACTCCCAAGCTATTCTTAACAATACCTTGCCTTCCTGATAGTGTCTTCTAAGGTGTTTGGCTCATCAAACTCAATCTTGTTTCGGTAAGTCTGAGGTAACCCACTAATAAATCATTGCACTTTTAGCTTTTTATCCTTTATGTAGGGTACATATCTCAACAACTCAAGGAATTTATTGACATATTCCTCTATGATGAGCTGTCTTAGATTGAGTTTATAGAACTCCTTAGTCTTCCCATCAAAGTATTTCTTTGACAAATACTTATTCTTGAATTGTTTCTCAAATTGTTTCCATGATATGTCCTCTTCATGGATTCATTTCACATTATTGAGGTATTCCCACCAAATGGAATATTTTTCATTCAGGTTGAAGATGGTTATTCGAGCCTTCACGTTTTCAGAGTATTCATGGACTTTGAAGTACTTCTTTAAACCAATCAACCAAGCTTCTGCCTCTTCCCATTTCTCAATATCTCCATTGAAAGAGGGTTCTTTGGCTTTCTTGAACTCTTCACGTTCATGACTTTTGGAATGCTTTCGCTTCTTTCCTTTCCTTTGAGAATGTGAGCTAGTTTTTCTACTAGAAGATCCCTCGGAGTTGCCAGTTCCCTTTCTAGAGGACTCTCCCGATGAGTGTCCCCTGTATCAAGGTTGTAACTTCCTCGAGGTAATCCTCACAGTGTGGCCACTTATGGGACCACGTTTTCATATCTCAAGTGGACATTGACTTCTCTTTGTATGTCGTCGGTACACATTATTGGTTGCAAGTCCATGTTGCAACTGCCTCTATATGTTGTTGGATTACTGTTAAGCCCTAATATTGGCTCATTACCCCTTAATTGGGGCATATTATATTAGTAATTTTGTTTTAATTATGTCGTCTTTAGGCCATTATTTGTAATTATACCTCCTAGTCTCCTATATATACCAAGGAGACATTTTCATTTTGAATCATCTTGTACTTGAACATTTAAGTGGGGTAAAAGGAGGTTGCACCCTCGAAGAGGCTTATTATCTGAAATTA
>SNQJ01S0155301.1:0-22464 GCA_010110895.2 Picea sitchensis
AGTATCACCTGGTGATTGAAATTTCTTCATCTAGTCATTTTACATTGTAAATAATATTTCATTCTGCAAATGATTTCCAAAAAGAAAAAAAAAAGGAAAAAGATAAAAATAGAAAAAATGAAAAGAGGGTATAAAAGAAAGAAAGAAAGAGAGAAAAAAAAAACAAAAGAAAAACAAAAGAAAAAGAAAAGAAAAGAAAAAAAAGAAAAACAAGAAAACCCCACCAAAATAAAATTAGTTTGAATCATACTATCTAATCATGATCAAACTTTTTAAATTTGTTGTTAATAGGTTAGAGAATAAGTTTTGTCAAGTTGTTTAATCTTGTCCAAATTAGTTAGGTTAGAGTAATAATTAATCCAAGAGTCTAAGATGGATTAATGTGTTAGATTCCTAGGTTAGGAGATAGGTTAGATGATTTTTGTCTCAAGAAAATTGAAAGGGAATTTCAAAATATACCCCTAGTTGATTAAATTTGGTTATTTTAGCTTAGGAGATAAAATTATAGTGTAAAGGTGCAAAATACAAGGTTGGCGCTTAATGGCACATATTTTTATCCTAAGTTTGGAAGTGGACAAGACATTTAGTATTGTAGTTCTTAACACCTGCACAAGTCTCCATCGACGACAGCCATCTCGTTCCCAATCAACGGTCCACAACCTTTTTTGGACCCCCCCCCCGACCTTTCTACCTTTAATGGTGGTGGGGGGGTCTGAAAAGTGGTTTTCCCCCGCATCGGTCCCACCTAACATGGTGCGTCCTCAACATTTCAGACCCCCCCATCCTATTTCTTCTTACCACCTACCCCCCCTCCGAAATCATCCAAACCAAAACCCGATACCACTCACTTCACCCCGCAATCGTAATTCTATTATTACATGCCATATATCCTATTCTACATACCCGTTAGCTAATTAAAACATTCTCCGTGATCGTTAACTTCCCTATAACAACCCTGTGCCATAACGGATATCTACTGTACACATTAAAACCTTGTTTCACATCCTGTGATGCCATTTGTTGATACATACACTGTGGATACTGCGCTGAACCAAGTTGTCAAGTTAACCGCCACCACCTCTCACCGTCAACATGCAAATCTTTCCCTGGGTAACACAGTTCCTCCATTATTTTACTTCAATCTTTGTCAATTATGGCCCCCAAGGCTAAATCTGCAGATACATTCAAGAACCCAATCCTTCTCCCTCCTATCGACCTTGACCACATCCCTTTGGCAGATAAGGATTACAAAGTCACATAGTCGAGGTGCGAATTTGACTTCTTTGAATTGCACTCATGGCTAAAAGATATGTTTCTAGACCATAATGATGAAATTGGACGTTAGGAGTCCAAATTTTCCTCTGTACATGTTTCTTCAAACTCACCATTTTCCCAAATTTTCTCTCATATGTCAAGCCCAATACCTGCCCGACCAAAGAACCATTTCTTCCTCCTCTGATGAAGCATTGTTCACATTCACCTCTGAAGCCATCGACTATATGCTACAGATCCCTAGAAATGACTCAACCATCCCATTCTCCATTGAATCCCTAAACGACCTAGTCCAGAAACTCACTTTCCCCCAAAGAACCCAGATCTTTGATATTTTCCTCCCAAAAGATGCCCAACTGCCCAAGATGAATCCACCTTACTCATCTTCCATTTTCACTGTCAAAGAAAACCAGATCATTTCGATGATTTCTTACCTATTAGGCTATTATTGAGATGAATGGGTAGATGAGCCTATTTTAGGTTTTCTATCCAGATTTTCTACAGAAGAAAGATCTTCCATTAAATTCAACTTTAGTCAATTTTTGGCTGACAATATTCATGATCAGTTATTCAAGTTTCCAACTAAAGGGATGTTCAAATACTCTTCAGTTCTAGTCTCCATGTTTTTATTCTACTAGTCAGACAGGTTTTCCTGTGCACTTCAGAAGTTAAACCAGGAAGGAATCCCACAACTAGTGACATCATGGACCTTATTGGTGAGGAAAAATTCAACATAGTACAACTTCAAGGACTCCATAGATCAGTTCATTCACCCAATTGTTTGTATGCTAAACAACAACATAGAGCCAAGGATCAGTGAAGAAATTCATAAGGTCTTGCACCTATCTGATCAAGCTAAGACATGGGATTGGTATTTATATCAAAATCATACATAGATAAGGGTATATGGGTTTGATCTTCCTCCTTACAAACTACCCAAATACCTCCTAGTGAGGATTTTTTCACTAGAATCTATAAGAAAAATGGTGAATTCTTATGACATTCAAATTGTTGCAGCAAAGAAAAAGTCCCAGCTCTTCATCAAAACCCAGGTTGGACCTTTCATCTGCAATAATAGATCAACAGGAGAAGAAGGAGATAACCTCTTGAACCAAATGAGATTCCCTCTGATTTCCACTTGGGCATATGACCCATTTGGTGTCGTTTCTGAACTCATAATCAAACAAAGGAACAATCCTTATGTTCACACACAGAGGCAAGAGGTGGAAATATACATGAACCAGAAAGAGTGGTAGGAGAACACATTGCAAGAACCAAAGGAGAAGCCTATCCCTGTAACCACTTCAGAGGATAATAAACCCCAAAAGAAAGCAGAGAAGAGATCAAGGAAGGAAGTTTCTCCTTCAGTCACAGAGGTATCAACTGAGGATTTCCAAGTATACAGAAAGAGGGACAAAACCAGTCATACACCATATTTACTCAAGGAGGGAGAAATGAAGTCCAACATAGTCTTGGAAGGAACACACTGCTTCTAAGTTACAAGTATCCTTAAATAATATCCAGTCCCAATTGAAGCTGTAGAAGATTTCTTCTTTGGCCAAGGATAACAAAATAAAGACATTAGAATAATTGGTTCTTAATACTGGGTATGACCCAACAAATGTCAAGGCAACAAAGGAGTTGTTAAATAAGAAGAATGTTGATATAGCATCTCTTAGAAATCAACTGAAGCTTCTAGTTACAGAACATTCACAAGCCAAAGAAGTGGTTGAGACTGAAGGCCACAAGGAAGATATGTTAAAGTTAATCATGGAACAAAATGCACAAATAAGGGAAATGGAAGAAGAAATATACAAACTGATAAAAGAAAAGGAGAAAAATGTTTAGATGGCCATGATCCCACTAGATGCAGTGCCTCTCACAGGGATCATAACAGTAGAAGGGTTCACATCAGAAAAAATTCCATTAGAAATCCCATCAGAAATCCCAATACAAGTCTCAGATGCATCTGACAAACTTGTAAAATCCATGGAAGATATGTCCATACAAGGGGAAGAAATCAGAAAATTATAGGAAGAGGTAAATACATTGCAGGAGTTGAAATCAATGTTCCAGGCCAGTCACCAGGCAGAGATGCATAAGTCTCAAAGGCTTAGTCAAAAGTTACAACAATTAGGGAAAGAGATTTCCATGGAAAATACCTTAGCCCAAGCTAAGGAAAACATATGGATAGATATCAGAAAATCCATGTCAGAAATCTGGCCCTCCATACAGATCATTTTTGAACAACATGAATTAGTACAGAAAGCCAGGGGATAAATTGAAATCATCAAGGCAGAATTGAGAGAAAGACCCATGGACGCCATTGAACTTATCAAATTTGTAAACTCCAAAAACAAATAGGAGTTAGAAGAACTGGAAATTGAGGACAGAACTGAAACCATCCTTGAGATCAAGAAGGTTCTGACCAAGAAATGTTTCATGTTGCAGCTGGAAGAAAAGGCTCAAGTGATGGACATAGGTGTGCAGAGGTTCTTCAGTAAGTTTGAAGTGCTACACAAGAAAGGGCTTCATGGATTGTTAGTACTGAATGACAAATTGATCACTCTGCTTGATTACAAACAAAAAATGAGCGCATTGGCAAAGGATAGTTCAAAGTTTGTAGGGATACATGGAAGCATTACTGGTAAATCTTTCCTAGAGACACTACAGTTAGACTTAGGCATACAACATGAAATTAAGCATATCTTCATCACTAAGCCTACCTTTTCCAAATACACAGAGATGGATGAAATATACAGGAAATTACTCAAGATTTCCATCCCATGTAAAAAGAGGTGGGAATATCTATGCACATTACTTGAGTAGAGACAATTTTGGTGTTCTAGTCAACATGGGAACAATTAGCCAAAGTCAAGGAGATGAGTCATCACCCACTTCCACCAAATCAACACCACAAATCCGAGCAAATTTTCACAATACCTACATTTTGTATTTAGAGATTTAGTTAGTTAGATATTCCTCTAAAATATCTTGATCATTTATGACATGATCTGTTGTAAATAGTTGTATAAATACTTCTCTCTTCGAAGTATTATGGGTTGATTTTTGCATCCAAAATATATTGTGTAAATTTTCAAAGGATCAACCAGTAATAAAAGAGGCTTATTCACAGGATTATCATGCCAGACTGTTGGTGATGTGATTTTCTCTCTTTGTCAAATGTTTTTCCATTCTCTGTAATCATTGCATGTGTTTCCAATTCTAATCATTAAAAGAATGTTAAATAACACAATTTATTTCATTATACTCTATCTCTGGTTTTTCAATGATCTTCATGTTGTTCATCTATAACTAAGTAAAATAATTCTTAATTGCTCTTCTACTTGGTGGATTTTCCCCTCTTTTCCTCTTATTCATTTCACTTGATTCAAATAGATCCAACAATTTTACTACCCTTCCCTATGGAGGAAACCTAATAAAAATTTGAAACAGGTCCTTACCTTTAAGTACAGACCCGACAACCCAATGGAAAATTAAGCATTCATTCAGCCATATATTTCAAACAAACAAACAATGAACTTTCATAACTAGCCTAACACATAAAACTCAAACAAATCTAAATCTTATAGAGAGATCCCTCTCTGAAGCTGAGAGGGATAGATCCCAACTTCCAAAGTGGTTTGGTAGTCACCTCTATCTTTTCTTCCACAACCTTTGGAAACTACAGAGTGATAACATAGTGGCAACCATACCGGAGAAGAACAAATTTTTCAACTTTATGAATTATCTTCCTTAAGTAAGAAGAATTTATTTCTGGAAAATCAAAGATCTAAATTTTAAGAGATAAATGTTCATAGGTTGTAAAAATTTGTAAATAATTAATTAGGTTTTTTTTTTTTAAGTTTAAGTTCTGGCTCCAAAAAGAATCCACACCAGATCTCATCCTGATCCAGAACCTATAAAAGTAGTAGATAACCCTGAAAAGGTGATGAGAAAAATAATTTTAGCAGAAAGTCAAGGGAGTAGTAGTCCTCCTCCTAGGTAAACCTCTCTTCCAGAGAAGTTTGTCACAATCCAAGACATCCANTGCAGATACATTCAAGAACCCAATCCTTCTCCCTCCTATCGACCTTGACCACATCCCTTTGGCAGATAAGGATTACAAAGTCACATAGTCGAGGTGCGAATTTGACTTCTTTGAATTGCACTCATGGCTAAAAGATATGTTTCTAGACCATAATGATGAAATTGGACGTTAGGAGTCCAAATTTTCCTCTGTACATGTTTCTTCAAACTCACCATTTTCCCAAATTTTCTCTCATATGTCAAGCCCAATACCTGCCCGACCAAAGAACCATTTCTTCCTCCTCTGATGAAGCATTGTTCACATTCACCTCTGAAGCCATTGACTAGATGCTACAGATCCCTAGAAATGACTCAACCATCCCATTCTCCATTGAATCCCTAAACGACCTATTCCAGAAACTCACTTTCCCCCAAAGAACCCAGATCTTTGATATTTTCCTCCCAAAAGATGCTCAATTGCCCAAGATGAATCCACCTTACTCATCTTCCATTTTCACTGTCAAAGAAAACCAGATCATTTCCATGATTTCTTACCTATTAGGCTATTACTGAGATGAATGGGTAGATGAGCCTATTTTAGGTTTTCTATCCAGATTTTCTACAGAAGAAAGATCTTCCATTAAATTCAACTTCAGTCAATTTTTGGCTGACAATATTCATGATCAGTTATTTAGGTTTCCAACTGAAGGGATGTTTAGATACTCTTCAGTTCTGGTCTCCATGTTTTTATTCTACCAGTCAGACAGTTTTTCCTGTGCACTTCAGAAGTTAAACCAGGAAGGAATCCCACAACTAGTGACATCATGGACCTTGTTGGTGAGGAAAAATTCAACAGAGTACAACTTCAAGGACTTCATAGATCAGTTCATTCACCCAATTGTTTGTATGCTGAACAACAACATAGAGCCAAGGATCAGTGAAGAAATTCATAAGGTCTTGCACCTATCTGATCAAGCTAAGACACAGGATTGGTATTTATATCAAAATAATACATAGATAAGGGTATATGGGTTTGATCTTCCTCCTTACAAACTAATCAAATACCTCCTAGTGAGGATTTTTTCACTAAAATATATAAGAAAAATGGTGAATTCTTATGACATTCAAATTGTTGCAGCAAAGAAAAAGTCCCAGCTCTTAATCAAAACCCAGGTTGGACCTTTCATCTGCAATAACAGATCAACAGGAGAAGAAGGAGATAACCTCTTGAACCAAATGAGATTCCCTCTGATTTCCGCTTGGGTATATGACCCATTAGGTGTCTTTTCTGAACTCATAATCAAACAAAGGAACAATCCTTATGTTCACACATAGAGGCAAGAGGTGGAAATATACATGAACCAGAAAGAGTGGTAGGAGAACACATTGCAAGAACCAAAGGAGAATCCTATCCCTGTAACCACTTCAGAGGATAATAAAACCCAAAAGCAAGCAGAGAAGAGATCAAGGAAGGAAGTTTCTCCTTCAGTCATAGAGGTATCAACTAAGGATTTCCAAGTATACAGAAAGAGGGACAAAACCAATCATACACCATATTTACTCAAGAAGGGAGAAATGAAGTCCAACATAGTCTTGGAAGGAACACACTCTTCAACCCATTCAGACAGTTTGGTTACAGGCTTTCCATCATCACCAACAACATCTCAAATAAACCAAGACACTACTTTGACAGATGAATCAGCTCATGGGAAAGAAGAGCCAAATATTTTTGACAAATATAAATAGATCAAGCGAAGGAATGAGCTCCTCAATAGCAACACCTACGCTTAATTATGGAAGAAGACCTCCACTGCTCAACACAAACTATTATCCTCTTTTTAAATAGAAAGAGAAAGAATGAAAATGGCATTCGTACAAGCACAAGTTCCTCATCCAAGAACAACATTAGGCTACAAAAAGACTTCCTTTGAATTTGATGTAAAAGATGTCCATCCAGTGGACCAAATGGATATGCATAGGCAGACATGAGAAATGATATTCTCAACTTTGAAAAATACCTCAATGACTGCTTCTAAGTTACAAGTATCCTTAAATAATATCCAGTCCCAATTGAAGCTGTAGAAGATTTCTTCTTTGGCCAAGGATAACAAAATAAAGACATTAGAAGAATTGGTTCTTAATACTGTGTATGACCCAACAAATGTCAAGGAAACAAAGGAGTTGTTAAATAAGAAGAATGTTGATATAGCGTCTCTTAGAAATCAACTGAAGCTTCTAGTTACAGAACATTCACAAGCCAAAGAAGTGGTTGAGACTGAAGGCCACAAGGAAGATATGTTAAAGTTAATCATGGAACAAAATGCACAAATAAGGGAAATGGAAGAAGAAATATACAAACTGATAAAAGAAAAGGAGAAAAATGTTTAGATGGCCATGATCCCACTAGATGCAGTGCCTCTCACAGGGATCATAACAGTAGAAGGGTTCACATCAGAAAAAATTCCATTAGAAATCCCATCAGAAATCCCAATACAAGTCTCAGATGCATCTGACAAACTTGTAAAATCCATGGAAGATATGTCCATACAAGGGGAAGAAATCAGAAAATTATAGGAAGAGGTAAATACATTGCAGGAGTTGAAATCAATGTTCCAGGCCAGTCACCAGGCAGAGATGCATAAGTCTCAAAGGCTTAGTCAAAAGTTACAACAATTAGGGAAAGAGATTTCCATGGAAAATACCTTAGCCCAAGCTAAGGAAAACATATGGATAGATATCAGAAAATCCATGTCAGAAATCTGGCCCTCCATACAGATCATTTTTGAACAACATGAATTAGTACAGAAAGCCAGGGGATAAATTGAAATCATCAAGGCAGAATTGAGAGAAAGACCCATGGACGCCATTGAACTTATCAAATTTGTAAACTCCAAAAACAAATAGGAGTTAGAAGAACTGGAAATTGAGGACAGAACTGAAACCATCCTTGAGATCAAGAAGGTTCTGACCAAGAAATGTTTCATGTTGCAGCTGGAAGAAAAGGCTCAAGTGATGGACATAGGTGTGCAGAGGTTCTTCAGTAAGTTTGAAGTGCTACACAAGAAAGGGCTTCATGGATTGTTAGTACTGAATGACAAATTGATCACTCTGCTTGATTACAAACAAAAAATGAGCGCATTGGCAAAGGATAGTTCAAAGTTTGTAGGGATACATGGAAGCATTACTGGTAAATCTTTCCTAGAGACACTACAGTTAGACTTAGGCATACAACATGAAATTAAGCATATCTTCATCACTAAGCCTACCTTTTCCAAATACACAGAGATGGATGAAATATACAGGAAATTACTCAAGATTTCCATCCCATGTAAAAAGAGGTGGGAATATCTATGCACATTACTTGAGTAGAGACAATTTTGGTGTTCTAGTCAACATGGGAACAATTAGCCAAAGTCAAGGAGATGAGTCATCACCCACTTCCACCAAATCAACACCACAAATCCGAGCAAATTTTCACAATACCTACATTTTGTATTTAGAGATTTAGTTAGTTAGATATTCCTCTAAAATATCTTGATCATTTATGACATGATCTGTTGTAAATAGTTGTATAAATACTTCTCTCTTCGAAGTATTATGGGTTGATTTTTGCATCCAAAATATATTGTGTAAATTTTCAAAGGATCAACCAGTAATAAAAGAGGCTTATTCACAGGATTATCATGCCAGACTGTTGGTGATGTGATTTTCTCTCTTTGTCAAATGTTTTTCCATTCTCTGTAATCATTGCATGTGTTTCCAATTCTAATCATTAAAAGAATGTTAAATAACACAATTTATTTCATTATACTCTATCTCTGGTTTTTCAATGATCTTCATGTTGTTCATCTATAACTAAGTAAAATAATTCTTAATTGCTCTTCTACTTGGTGGATTTTCCCCTCTTTTCCTCTTATTCATTTCACTTGATTCAAATAGATCCAACAATTTTACTACCCTTCCCTATGGAGGAAACCTAATAAAAATTTGAAACAGGTCCTTACCTTTAAGTACAGACCCGACAACCCAATGGAAAATTAAGCATTCATTCAGCCATATATTTCAAACAAACAAACAATGAACTTTCATAACTAGCCTAACACATAAAACTCAAACAAATCTAAATCTTATAGAGAGATCCCTCTCTGAAGCTGAGAGGGATAGATCCCAACTTCCAAAGTGGTTTGGTAGTCACCTCTATCTTTTCTTCCACAACCTTTGGAAACTACAGAGTGATAACATAGTGGCAACCATACCGGAGAAGAACAAATTTTTCAACTTTATGAATTATCTTCCTTAAGTAAGAAGAATTTATTTCTGGAAAATCAAAGATCTAAATTTTAAGAGATAAATGTTCATAGGTTGTAAAAATTTGTAAATAATTAATTAGGTTTTTTTTTTTTAAGTTTAAGTTCTGGCTCCAAAAAGAATCCACACCAGATCTCATCCTGATCCAGAACCTATAAAAGTAGTAGATAACCCTGAAAAGGTGATGAGAAAAATAATTTTAGCAGAAAGTCAAGGGAGTAGTAGTCCTCCTCCTAGGTAAACCTCTCTTCCAGAGAAGTTTGTCACAATCCAAGACATCCAAAACTACAAGAGTGATAACATAGTGGCGACCAATCCATACGAGAATTTTTCAACTTTATGAATTATCTTCCTTAAGTAAGAAGAATTTATTTCTGGAAAATCAAAGATCTAAATTTTAAGAGATAAATGTTCATAGGTTGTAAAAATTTGTAAATAATTAATTAGTTTTTTAAGGTTAAGTTCGCCCAAAAGAATTCACACCGCATCTCATCCTGATCCATAACCTATAAAAGTAGTAGATAACCCTGAAAAGGTGATGAGAAAAATAATTTTAGCAGAAAGTCAAGGGAGTAGTAGTCCTCCTCCTAGGGTCACCTCTCTTCCAGAAAAGTTTGTCACAATCCAAGACATCCATTTTGAAGTACCATTTGAGCATAGTCTATTCAGAACCAAATATAATAGCTTTGTGGATGAAATAGTTTTAGATCAAGCTATCCTCTAACCTAATACTCCTGAAAGACACTCTCGTGGATCAGATCTTATTAAGCCCTAATATTGGATCATTACTCCCACTGGGGCATATTACATTAGTAATGTTATTTTATTTATGTCGGGCTTGATTCTAATAGTTGTAATTATACCTCCTAGTCTCCTATATATTCAAGGAGACATTTTCATTTGGAATCATCTTGAATTGTACATTTATGTGCTAAGGAGGTTGCCCCTCGGAGAGGCTTATTATCCTAATTTATCTCTTCATGTTGAGTACTTATTCGAGGTTTTTCTATGCTATATTGATATTTGGTTCTTAACATATGGTATCCGAGCCCAAGGTCTTGGGGTTTCACCGCTACATCTAAGACACCTTGGGATTTTATAACTTTTTCTACAATGTTTCAAAGGAACAACTTGGAGATATTTATTACACGATCAAGGTAATGTTGTTGTACTTTCAGTCGGCCTGCTAATCGATATACTACCAGGAAAGATAGGGTTCTAGAATCATCTTGACCGAAATATTGCAAAATTTTCGCTATAATTTATTTTTTGTAACATTTTTAGACCCTCAAATCCAGAGGGTATTCACAAAATTTAGTAAGGTATCAGTGGTAAAATTTCATCTTCTGGTCGCCTTTACATTTGTAGTTACTATGGAAGATAGGGTATCGTGACTAGTCCTATCGACTAGTCTCGAGAAGGTAAATTTAGGTAAAACAATCATAACTTATTCAGAGTATCCAAATTGAGTGATACCGGTTGTACTGATAGTGGATAGTCTGTAGTATTTCTCACAAGTTTCATAATTTTATATCAATTATTTTGTGTTGGGCAAATGCCATACCAAAGGACATTCCTGAAAAGGCCAAAATCAACAAGTTGTGGGGAAGTTATCGAAATCTTAATTTGCTACTAATCCAATTTTGATCGTAATCGAACCGCAGAAGAAATATCAGAGAAATACATAAACGGAAGTTTCATACCTATAAGGGCTGAAATTTTGGAGATGTAGTAGAAGAAATATTGTCTAGCGTAACCACCACAAAATCAAGGTTCAAAAGTGATACTTGGCCAACATGCTACCTAAAAAGGGAACCTCTACACCAAATAAGCTCTTATAATCCTACCCGACTCTTTGATGAAGGTGAAGAAATCCAGAGGGACATAAATGATTTACAAAAAGAAGACAAGAATAAAAGATGAACTACAAGAGAAGATGGAGGGTTTAAAAGGGAGATCATGGAAGGATTGAAAAATTTCATAATAGAGAGAGGACACCTGAAAGTGAAATGTATTGCATGAAATTCATGGATGAGGACACAAGGAAGGTGAATCAAGAATGGAGTAACCTTTGGGTTGAAGACCAACCATGTTCCTAAGATGATATGAGGAAGTTTGATGGAGCGACCTAATCACATGGATACTTTGTGATGGAGCAATTCTTTGATCTACATAATATGCCACAATAATAAAAGGTACAAATTGCTTTATATTTAGAAACCAATCAATGTATGGTATCGATGGCTGAAGAAATCACTGGGTCAGTTTCTGACAATTTTCATAAGAAATGATAGCACACTATGAGGATACATGATAATACCTTCTTTAGCCAATTGATAAATTCAAGCAAAAGGGTTCACATGTAGAGCACATTGAGAACTTCCAAAGATTGAAGATAAAGGTAACAGAGACATAAGATCACTTGATTGATGTATTCATAGGAACTTTAAAAATAACATTCAACATGAGGTTTGCCTTGGAAACCCAAATCATTGGAGAATGCATTACAGGCACGCAATGTTGAAAGTAAACATGGCTATGGCTACTAGAAGGACCAATCCCCAGAGAGAATAATGCTCCTTCTTCAAAACACCTCAACCTGCCAAAGCTGACACCTCAACAATTGGAGGAAAGAAAAGAAAAAGGTTTATGTTTTAATTCTGACGTTAAAGTATGTATGACATAAGTGTGAAGAAATTATTCTACATAGATTGTGAAGAGGAAGATTAGCAAACAAGAACGTAAACCACCTCAAGATGAAAAATGTAGAAGCAATTCTTCCTGAAGAGTTGATCACATGATAACGCATGTAATGCATTAGATGGAACTAGCACTCCTCAAACCCTCAAGATAGAAGGATACATCAAAAAGAAAAAGGTAATAGTCCTAATTGATACCCCTTCGGGAAAGACTCATAATTTCATTCACTATACCAGCCAAAGCTCTCAATTGCTTTGTATATCCGTAGTTTCAAGTAATGATTGCGATGGAGGAACTATAAATTGCTAAGAAATGCACAAGATCAATATTACTATGGGGAAATATGCAATGAATAGTCCAATGATTGCTATACCCATGGGTGGTGCCGATGTTGAATCCATGGTTGCCAATCATTAGAACACAATTTTAATTTTCAAGAACTTTTCATGAAATTTTCATTGGAAGGAAAAGAAATTGAGTGAAGAGGTATCACAAGGAAACCCAAGAAGTGATAAGCTCTAATGGCATGAAAAATTATTATTGAAAAGGGCATCAAGGCATTATTTCACAACTATGCTCACTAGGATGTTCAAAAATCCAAGCCATCTTCCTAAATATCTCCAAGGGATCATTGAAGCAGCATTTGAAGATATTCCCAAAGTTGCCTCCACCCACTGAAATCATGATCATGAAATTCACCTAATTCCTCGAGTTTTCCTACTGGACATCGCCATACAGATACCCTTATGCCCAAAGAGTGAAATTGAGCGATGGTTGAAGAAATGTTAGAGTCGACATTATTAGACTCCAGCCAAAGTTCTTATCTCGGGGCAGTAATGGTATTCAAGAAATATAGCTCATGGTGTATTTGTCCAAATTATAGAGAGCTCAACAAGATCACTATTAAAGATAAGTTTCCTATTTCACATTGATGAATTGTTAGATGAACTACATGAGCAATCTATTTCACAAAAATTGGATCTTCGCTCAAGGTATCATCGATTAGAATGAAGGAAGATATCCCAAACCAACATTCCGAACTCATGAAGCCATTATGAATTTTTGCCTTTTGCCTTACAAATGCACCTTCCACATTCCAAGGGCTGATGAATTCCATTTTCAATCCCTTCCTTCAAAAATTTGTGTTAGCATTTTTGATGATATACTAATCTATAGCAAGTCTTGAGGATCATGTGACATGTTGACAAGGTGCTACAACTATTAAAGGAGAAACAAACTATATTCCAAACCATCCCAAATGTTTTGGAGTGAAGGAGGTATTTAGCCTGTTGTATCTCATGAAGGTGTTAAGGTAGACCATAACAAGATTAAGGCTATGATGGTCTGGCCGATTCCCAAAACATTGTACAATCTTAGAGGATTTTTTGGTTTGACATGTTACTACCGTAAGTTTGTTCAAGACTATGGAAGAATAGAAGCACCTTTAATCCACACCAACTAAGAAGGATGCATTTTCATGGACTCCGAGGAAACTAAAGCTTTTGGAACAATGTAAAGAGGTGATGTGCAAAGATCCCGTATTGACCACTCCAGACTTCAAAAAAAAAAAACCTTTATTGTGGAATGTGATGCCCTGTGAAATGAATTGGTGTTGTCCCACGCAACAAGGAAGGCCCCTAGATTTTGAAAGCTGACCACACCTGGCAAGGACTTATCATAAACCCATTTATGATAAGGAAATGATGGCAATACTATGAATTGACAAGAAAATGACTCTACTCTGCTAATAAGTAGGCACTTAAGATCAAATGATCATGAGCAGTCTTAAATAATTTTGGAACTTAAGACTATCTTTAGAAGAACAACAAAATGGTTAACTAAGATATTGGGTTATGATAAATCATCTATAAAAGGGGAAGAAAATGTTGTGGCAGATGCACTCTCAAGAAAGGATGAAGATGTTGAGGCTTTCTCTGCTATATCTTGATCATCCAACCCGATTGGATAATAGAAGGCAATGAAGAATGATGAAAGGATGAACTCTCATCTGGGAAGGTTGCAACAGATTCCAAGTACATCGACATTTAAACGGAAAATGATTCACTATGGTACAAAAGATTGGTTATATTTATGTAAGAACTCCCAACTCAAACAAAATGTATTATTGGAATTGCACACCTCTCCAAAGAGAGTACCCATGTTCACTACAGTCAGCGATTTTTTGATGTCTTTAAAACTGATGTTCAAAGGTTTGTATGTTAATGTTTGGTTTTCCAACAAAAATAAGGTGGAAACAATTAAGACCCCTGTGTCTTTTACAACCATTAGACATCCCAAGCCTGCCGGGAGGAGGTTTCCATGGATTTCAATACAGGACTACCTAGGGTGCAGGATCGGGACTGTATTTTTGTGATGGTCAATAGACTGACCAAGTTCGCACACTTTTGTGCACTCTCCATCCCTTCAAAGATAGTACAATTTACACTGTTAATTCATGGAGACAGCTCAAAGCTACATGGCAGCCCAAAGATTATTGTAAGTGACAGAGATCCCATCTTCACCTGGACATTTTCTTGGACATACCATTTTCTGTGTGGGTACTGGCTCATAGCTCATCCTATCATCCCTCAACTGGATGGACAAACCCAGATAGTGAACAAATTTCTCTCTGAAGGCTACCTTCGCTTCTTTTCTCCGATAAAACACAATAGTTCAAGATGGTTACCTTTTGTAGAATGGTGGTATAACACTCTCTTTCATATCGCAACAAAAATGAAACCATTTATGGCAATTCTATGGATACCAATCTCCTTCCATCACTTCTTCTAAAATAAAATCTAAGGTTCAAGTAGTGAAGATCACATCTAGCATCAACAACAAGTTTCCCAAATCTTAAAGGACAACCTCGACCATGGCACAAAATCGCATGAAACAACAAGTGATCAACATCAGAGTGAAAGAAATTTGAAGTAGGGGATTGGGTGTTTTTAAGACTACAACCATACAAAAGGTCCCTCAAGAAAGACAATAAAAAGGATAATAAATTATCACCAAAGTACTATGGCCCTTATAAGGTGTTGCAAAAAGATTGGTACTATGGCATACAAATTGAGTCCAGAGATCTTCACGAAAGGCACATCCTGTTTTCCATGTTTCATGCCAAAGAAGGTTATATTGACAAGATCCCAGCTCAAACTATATTGCTAGAACTTGATGAGGAAGGAAAATTATATTGGAGCCTAAAGCCATCATCGACACAAGAATTCACCAAATGAGGAATAGATCCATCGTAGTATCTCATTAAAATGGAGGAACCACTCTACCGAAGATTCCACTTGGGAAGATGAGTCTTTTACAGAAGCATCAATAGTTACTCAAGTGTTGTGGACCAACACTTGTCTCAAGGAGGGGCATGTTAACTTTAATATTGGCTCATTACCCCTAATTGGGGCATATTACATTAGTAATAAAGAGCCATTTATGCCTACTATTCCATTAGTTGTAATTATATCTCCAAGTCTCCTATATATATACTAAGGAGACATTTCATTTGGAACATCTTTGTACATTTATGTGTTATTAAGGATAAGTTGCCCTAAGAGGCTTATTATCCCAATTTCTCTTTTCTGCTGCTGAGTACTTTTCCAGGTTTTTCTATGCTATATTGATATTTGTTTTTAACATCTTGATTAGAAAAATCCTTCAAACAAGTAGTTACAAGATCTAGCATTAGACTTTGATCAAGATTTTCATAAAGCCTACATTCAACAATCTTTTGAGATTTCTTCCTTGAACATATTTTCATCATCTATCAATCCTAAATCAGTTCATCCTACATCTTCCATCCCTGCTTCTTCCACATCCTCCACTTATCCAACTACTTCACAGGTTGTGATTTAGTTTGTCATAGGCGTTTCTACTATCCATCCTCCTCCACCAATCATGGCAGAAAGATATGATTCCCTCGTTTTGGATTCTCCCTTACATAATATGCCCTAGGATTATCAAACTATGATTCCTCATTTTGATGACACTGAAATATGATGCACCACAACATGTTGATAAGATGAATGACTTCTTTGACCTACAATAATTTGATGAAGAAGATGTCAAAATGAGATTGTTTGTCCAAAGCTTAAATGGAGAAGTTAGAAATGGTTCAAATCCTTACCGATGCTAGCCTAAATGGAATTACTACCTTTCACCAATCATTCATCAATAGATGGAAAGTTAAGAAAAATACACTTCAAATTCTATCTGAATATGAAAGTATTAAAAGAAACCAAGGGGAAAGTGTACAAGATTATTGCACTAGATTTAACAATATTTATAATGCAATTCCAAAAAACATTAAACCTCCTCGAGGTTTAGCTTTGATCAAATTCCCCGATGGTTTTGATGCTAACATGTCTTATCAATTGAGAGAAAGAAACCCTACAACTTTGGAAGAGATGCAAAGAGATATTGTAAGTGTAGAGGCAAATATGTTATCTAAGAGAGCTAGACAAATAACAAAGAGGAGAGTAACTATCAAAGAAGAAACATCTACCTCTTCTGTTGATTCTAAGATAGACTCATTATTCAGAACCATGGAAAGGATGATGGAAAGATTAGACATCTTTGATAGACTCCACCAAGAGAAAAATCAACCTAGTCCCCAAATTAGAAATCCTAACTTTAGAAGAATCCACCACAAATCAGACAAACAGAACCAAGAGAACAAAGAGAAAAAATAATCCCATATCAACAGATTAGGCCCCCTTTTCAAGAAAATTATGCTGATGATTGGGAATAAACAATTGAGGGACTTGATTATGTTCACGTTAATTTAATGGGAGTAAATGATAATGATTCGATTTTTCTTACCCAAGAAGAACAAGATATTTTCCTTCTTTCAAAAACTAAAATTGATGAGGAAGAATCAGATAAACAAGATTTTGAAAATGCAATTATGGAAGTTCATAGGCAATATAACCTAAGAATTAATAATTATAATGATAATCCAACTAAGAAAGCTCTTGAATTTAGAAATACATCATACACACATGACAAGAAAGTTCCTGATAGTCCCCAAAAGAAAAATTCAGAGGTCCCAACAAAAAAAATATCTGACTTTGTATCGAAAACAACTCAAACCGATGTTCTCCACAAGCCTAAAAGATAGCTCTCACGTATTAGTTTGTTGTTGAGAAATCATATTTTTCTAACCAAAATAAAACACTCAAACCTCATTCAACTTAGAAAGTGAATTGGTAAAACTGAAGATACCCATTCCTGTAACAGAGTTAATGAATAAGAATTCTTACATATCACAAGTGATAAAAGCTCTAAACATAGAGGCAGGTACGTGATGCGAATATTGTTGATGATTAAACTGCACTATTATTTGGGCCTGAATTTGATGGAAAATCTGAAAGTGGTGTTGTTCCTCCATTTTACATTAGTTTAAACATTCATGACAAGACTTTGCACAATACCATGCCAGACTATGTTGCTTCCCACAACCTTTTGCCTAAGGCTGTTATGGAAAAATTTGGACTTGATATCACTAGACCATACAAAGATTTATATTATTTATATTCAAGTAAAGTGAATTGCATAGGTCTTATCAAATATTTTTTTATTACTTTAGCACAAATCCGTGCCAAGAGTATGGTAATGGACATAGTTGTTGCAAATATACTCCCTAAATATGGCATGCTACTTTCTCTCTCATGGGGAGCCAAGTTACAAGGTACCCTTCAATTGGACATGCCTTATGCTACCATCCCTGTTTTTGGCCATGACAGAAGGTTGTACATATAAGTGTTGTTGAAATACATGGTCAGTAGTCATGATAAACCACACAATTAACCCTTATATTATGTTCATTAATACCTTGATTAATTTATTTTGTACAATGATGGAGATATGGAAAGACAAATTGCCAATTTAGAAGATGATGTTTATAACATGGAAGAGGACAAAACAACTTTTGAAGAAAATGAAACAATAATGGTGAAATATGATAAACAAAAGGAACCTTTGTGGAGTTTAGAATTTGATGGTGTTGTTAGTAAGGAAGGATCAGGAGCTGATGTGTGGGTTTCTAATTCAAAAACAAATCATACAAAAAGTCATTCCTATAAGTTAAATTAAAATTAACAATATAGCTGGAATATGAAGCCTTAATGCTAGGTTTTCAACTATTAAAGAAGCTTGCTGCTAAGAATCTCACTAGGTGATTCTGAATTGATAATAAAATAGATCAAAGGTGAATAATCTACTAAACACCCAAGATTGAGATCCTACATAAATGTTGTCCTAGAGTTTTTGCGCGTTTTAATGAATATGATTTTCTATCTATTCCCACACCAACACATTCTTGTTGATGGTCTGGCCACCTCAACAACTACTTGTAAGATACAATTTCATCCTAATCACCAATACATAGTTGAAGTGAAGTGCATACCTATTTTCTTAGACAACATCATGTATTGGAAAGTTTTTGGAAATAATGAACAAATTGAAAATTTATTGCAATCTAAGAATGAATTTGAATGTGCCAATGTAGATGTTGATTGTGATGATGAAAATAAATGTAGAGTAGAATAGTTTAGAAGAAATAAATCATAAACAAGAATATCTGAACATTTTTTGCAATTGAAAGATAACATTTTCCTAGATGATTAGTCCTTTTGGAAGAGTTGTTTGATTTTGATGATGTGGCCAAAACCTAAAATTGAACCTACTAGAAAGGAAGTTTAAGACTGCAACATAGGACCTAAAAAAGAACCAAATATGATTAAACTGCTCTTAAATCTTTACCTCCTTCTCATAAACATAAATATATAGAATTATTTAGAGAATTGATAGATGTTTTTGCATGGAGTTGTGAAGATCTAAATCTATGGACACTAGCATTATTATACAACACAAAAATCTCCATGTATCATTAATTCAAAAACTTTTAAACAAAAAACTTAAGAGGATTAACCCAACATTGAAGCCTCTCGATTGAAAAAGAAATAAAAAATATGTGTGATCCAAAATCATTGTCCCATTAAGATTTTCTAAATGGTATTCCAATTTAGTTCCAACCAGGAAAAAGAGTGGAGAAATAGACTGCAGCATTGATTTCGGAAATATTAATAAAGTCTCCCTCAAAGACAACTACCCCGCCCAAAATGGACCATATTTTTATGCATAGTAGTTTGTCTAGTAGAATTTACTTGATGGTTTTTTTTGTTACAATCAAGTTTTAGTCCACCCCGATGATCAAGAAAAAACAACATTTACTACACCTGGGGAACTTTCATGCATGTGAAAATGCCTTTGGTTTTTAATTTAATGTTGGGGCTACATTTCAAAGAGAAATGGATATTGCTTTTGTGATGAACTTGGAAGATTCATTGATATACTCTAGATGATATCATTGTTTTTCAAAACAAAAGAACAACACTTTCTCCACCTAAGAAGAGTATTTGAAAAATGCAGAAGATTTGGAATTTCCCTTAATCCAAAGAAAACATTGTTTGCCTAGGAAGAAGAAATTGCTTAATAGCTTCATCTCTAAAAGGATGGAATTAAAATGATCGCAATAGAATTGTGCCATTCAAAAATAAATCATCCTAGAAACATAAAAGAATTACAATATTTCATAGGAAAAATAAAAAAAAAAAAAAAAAAAAAAAAAAAAAAAAAAAAAAAAAAAAAAAAAAATAAACTTTCTAAGAAGATTTATCCCTAACTTGGCAGAACTTCTAAGAAATATAAAAAATATGTTGAAAAAAGACACAAAAATAAAATGGACCATAGAAGAAAAACATTCATTTGATCAGGTGAAACAAGCCTTAACACAAGCCCCTGCGCTTATTAGCCATGATTTCATAAAATATTTCCTCCTATTCTCTTTTGCCTCTGAGCATTCTATTGCAACAGTTCTCTTGCAGAAGAGCAATGAAGGCCATGAACAACCTATTTCTTTCTTCAGTAGATCCTTGAGAGATGTTGCACTGAATTACAACATCATGGAAAAAAATCTTTTTCTTCCGTAAAAGAAATCAAATATTTCAAAGTATATATTCTTCATTCACATATAATTGCTTATGTCCCAAATTCTGTGGTGAAAGATATTCTGACCCAAGACAATCCTGATGGAAAAAGAGGTAAATGGATTGCTATTATCCTTGAATTTGATATTGATATCAAACCAACCAAGCTCATTAAGGGTCAGGGATTAGCTAAATTAATGGATGAGTCCAATTTTCATGCTTTGGATATAAATTTTCTAGCTACAATGGATGAACAAGAAGAGAAGAGGACTCCACAATTTAAAGAGGCTTTCTCAACCTCTCCCTGGTATGAAGACCTGATTTTTGTTTTACATCATTTACAAGCTCCTCCTAGTTTAACCAAGACTAAATCTATATTTCTTAAACTCAAAGCTATAAAGTATTGTATTTTAAATGGCAATTTGTATTGGAAATATGTTGGAGGGATTTTACTAAATTGTTTATTGAAATATGAGGCAGATAAAACTTTGCAAGAAGTTCATGAAGGATATTGTGGTGGACACTTGAACTGGAATACCACTACCAAAAAAATTCTAAGAGCTAGTTTTTACTGGCCGACCTTATTTGCAGATGTCCACAAGAAAGTGACCTCCTGTCATAGCTGTCAAATCTTTGAAGGAAAAAGGAAACTACTTCCTTTACCCTTGAAACCAATATCAGTAGAAACTCCTTTTCAATAATGGGGTTTGGATTTCATTGGAGAAATCCATCCACCATCATCAGGCCAACACAAATGGATTCTCACAGCTAGTCACTATTTTACCATGTGGATTGAAGCTATACCTACAAGGAAATCCACTGACATTGTGATCATTAAGTTTTTAGAAACTAACATTCTTTAAAGATTTGGATGTCCCAGAAAAATCATCATTGACATTGCAAAAAAATTAAAATCAAAGAAGATGGTGGATTTTTGCAGAAAATATCAAATTACCTTAGGACACTATACTTCCTTTTACCCTTAGGGGAATGGATTAGCAGAGTCTTCAAACAAGAGTCTGGTCAATATCATCAAAAGTTGTTGTAGGATAAAAAAAAATCATGCCACAATAAGTTGGTCAATGCATTATGGGCATACATAATTACAACAAAGAGATCAATTGGCATGTCTCCATACCAGTTTGTTTATGGAATGGATGATGTATTTCCCACATACTTAGGTGTCACTGTCATGAAATTAATGCAGGAAGTATAGGTAGAACCCAATGAAATCCAGAGGAGAATTAATCATACCACATAGCTACAACAGTTCATAGAAGAGGTCTACAATCAAAATTAAGTGATCCAAGAAAATATAAAGAATATCTATGATAGAAGAACCAAGTCTAATGATTTTCAGATAGGAGACAAAGTACTAAAATGAGATTCAAGGAATGAAGAGAAGGGAAAGCATGGAAAATTTTAGAATTTATGGAAAGGTCCATACATAATCCATGCTTACAGAGGAAGCAATGCATTCTTGATCAAGGACATGGATGGAGAAGATCTGCGAAGAGGACCTATCAATGGAAGAATGCTCAAGCACTATTTTTCACTGGAATAAAAACATTCCTCACCTAGTTCATTGTAAATACCATTTTACTTTTTCTGTCATGAGTGGGTGACTTGTATAAGAGGTTGAAGCTTGAAGAGAAGGCCCTAAGCCCCTGATCAGTTGTCACCATGTTTACATCTACAATAAAACTAATCAGATGTAGAAAGTACTAGGTACGATGATTCAAGGCGGCCAATAACTGGTTCTTGTTACCTCATAGGGAGAGCACCATCCCAAGTGGAGCCACTATTATAACCCTATATTTCATACTATCACCTGGTGATTGAAATTTCTTCCTCCAGTCATTTTACATTGTAAATAATATTTTATTCTACAAATGATTTCCAAAAGAAAAAGAAAAAGATAAAGATAAAAATAGAAAAAATGAAAAGAGGGTATAAAATAAATAAATAAAGAGAGAAAGAAAAAGAAAAGAAAAGAAAATAAAAGAAAAAAGAGAAACACAAGAAAACCCCACCAAAATAAAATTAGTTTGAATCATACTGTGTAATCATGAACAAACTTTTTAAATTTGTTGTTGATAGGTTAGAGAATACGTTTGGTCAAACTGTTTAATCTTGGCCAAAGTAGTTAGGTTAGAGTAAT